>LOJH01050087.1:0-12102 GCA_001685095.1 Ellobius talpinus
CTTCGATGAGAGGTCATTTCTATCTCTGAGAAGTCAATTTAAAGGCAATCGTCACCCCCAAATTCCCTCCAAGTTAATAACACAACTTAGCTTTCAGAAGTGATTTCTCCCTGCTCACTCACACACCAAATAATCAACTGCTAAAACTGCAAAGAGCCCACATACAGCTGGGGACGTAGCTAAGTTGTAGAGTGCTTTCCTAGCGTATGCAAAGCACTAGGTTCCATCCTCAGCACCAAAAAGAAAGAAAAGAGGGAAGGAAAGAGTAGGGGTGGGAAAGGAGGGAAGGAAAGAATGTTTTCTCTAGCTGTTAGAGGGAGATGGAAAAGGGAGATGAATGGGGTAAAGCTTGGAACAGGAGGAGGGGAAGAGGGAGGAGGGGAGGAAGTAAACAGAGAGAGATGAAGAAACTCAAGATCTACACTGGTGTTTCTGGTGTAAAGTTGAATAGGATCACATGAAAAGTAGCCTGAACCCTGCTTCCCCTACTCTAAGGTCCTCCAACACGGCAGCCAAAATCAGAGTCCTGCTTCCTAGTTCCTTGGGAAAGGGTCCTCCAAAGCAGGAGACAGGGGTTGGAAGACTGAGAAGAGGAAGAAAGAGACATCAGTGCAGCTGTCATCATCAACATGGCAACACCGGGACCTTTGAGAATTACCCAAACTGTTTCTTAGACTGTCCACTGAAAGACCACTGGCTTCCATCTGATGCTCACTGGCAGGCTGCCATTGAAGGTCTGATTTCTGGGCACTTTTATTTTGTACATCCAAGTCATGACCCTTCAGAGAAAGTCCTCAAAGAAAAGCAGAGAGACACAGCTCAATTCTCTACTGTGTTCGAAGTAGCCTGTGCATAGACTCTAAAGGGTGAGATAGATTGCAGGCCCCAGAGTACTCGGTATACCTTATTAGATTTTACTTAGTCATCTGAACAAGGAGTATGACACCAGTTCTCTGTGTGTGACCAGTCGCAGCTCTTGCTACTGTGTGCCACAAATCTCTATTGGCTTCTCTCTTGCCCTGGGCTCCCACCTCCAGGAGTAGGTGCTCTGATGGGAGTTGGATCATAGAATCCCTCAAACATTTCTTAGCCGTGTTGATCCACAAAGCCTTTTAGCTCTTCCCAAGGCACCGCTTATCAAAATCAATGTCTTTTGAACACGTCTAAGTAATTAAGATACCAACTCCATAATACAAAGTTTCAGGTCTGAACCCTTCATTGTCAAAATATGACCAAGGACTTTTGTTTCAGCTCAAACTGTTACAAAGAAGGCCAGGCAATGGTGGTGCACGCCTTTAATCCCAGCACTTGGTAGGCAGAGGCAGGCAGATCACTATGAGTTCGAGGCCAGCCTGGTCTACAAGAGCTAGTTCTGAGACAGGCCCCAAAACTAGGAGAAACCCTGTCTCAAAAAAACCAAAAAAAAAAAACCAACAACAACAACAACAAAAGAGGGCTTCTTCCTATCCTTTGAAATTTAAAAAGAATAAGTAAAGGAAACAGAGGGAAAAGAAATATTTAAGAATCCATATGTGTGTGTATACATGTATGTGTATGGATCATAACTCACTGCTGTGTTTTAACATATATTTTATCTCATTGCTAATATTTTTAAAAAATCTTTGTTGCTATAGACTCAACTGATAAAAAGTTAGCTTTAAGGTAATTTAAGTAAGTGGCCTATATTTTCTCTACTCTAGACTTCTTCAAATTAATTTGAAAGATTTTTTCCCATATACCCTTCTCCTCCTGTTTGCCTGATACACTCTGACATAAATTCAATACAAATACGGGTGGCCATTCAGTGAGGCAGCCCAGTAATGTTAACTGACTGATCAAAACCATGGGCTCCAACCCCTAAAAGAATCATGTTTCCAAACTCCTATAAGTTCAAAGTGGAAACTCAGAGCCCCTGACTGAGTGGGGGCAGTCTGCATTATTTTCCCATTTTGTAAAACCATGACTGATTTTTTAAAAAAAGAAAAAACTGTGTTGCTCACAAAAATGTGTAAAAAAGCAACTCCTAAGTAATATTTAGAATTCACATAAAATTGGCCTGCTTCTGTTGGGATCTAGTGATGTTAGCATACAGATAACAGCTCTTTTCTGAGTGCCTGGCACTGTGCTAATGCCATTTGGTAGCTATGAGGAACCATTCTGCCACTGCTAAGCTCATCAACCATCACTTACTTGCTTTAGAACCGATCTCTCTCAGAAAGCTAAGCTGGTTCCACTTTCCCAAGATAACCAATATCCCACTAACTATACATACACCTAAGACAATGATTCTACAGTCTCCTGAAAGGATGTTTGCCATCTGTTAAAAAGGATAGGCCCTATAATTGTGAGCAAAGTCTATATTTAGCTTTTCTCTTTAGTGCCTACTTAGTCTTTTCTATGGCCAACAGTATTTTATCCCACTTGGATGTACATATCATATACATGACACAAACAATTTTAATACACAGTTCAGTGACATTAAGTGTGACATGCTGTGTGATTATCACCACCCTTTCTAGAACTCTGCATCATCCTCCAAAGAATCTCGAAACTCATAAATTAATAACTCTCCATCTCCCCCTTCTCTACCTCCTGGCAGTCCCCCTTTTCCTATCTCTGTGGATTTGTCTAACCCCACTGAAGTAGCATTTTTGCTCTTTCTGTCTTGCTTAAGTCACTTTAGCATAAGGTTCTTGTTTCATACGTTACTATGCTTCCAAAGTTTGTTGCCTTGTATAGCTGACTAATACTCTACTTCTACATTCACCCACTTTATTTTTTTACTGATAATAGATTTTTAATACAATCTATTCTGTTATGGTTCCCCTCAGCTCATCCCATATTCCTTCCATTTCCTGACCCACCCAAATCCACACCCTTTCTTTCTCTCTTTCATTAGACTACAAACAGGTATCTAAAAATGATAATAATAAAGTAATACTTGACAAAAAAAAACAACTCAGAATATAACAAACAAATGGAAAAGAGTCAAAGAAAATATGTTTTTCTTCCACTTTTAAACTAGATTATTATTATTAAGTGACAATCGTTTGTTATGTCTTGTAAGATTAGTCATTTATACACGTTATTCATGAGTGTGATCTTTTTTTTCTATATTGGGCTTTCATTCTTGGGACATTGTCATTTAATGAACAAATTTTCAAATTGAAAGTAGTTCTTTCTTCCTTTTTCCCTTGTTGCCAGTAATTTTTGTGTCATTTCTAAAAAAAAAATCATGGCCAATCGCCACGTCATAAAGGTTTTCCTCCACATCCTCTAAGGGCTTGTGGTAGTCTGAATGTAATTGGCTTCCACAAGTTCACAGGGAATGACACTATTAAGAGATGTGACTTTGTTAAGAGTAGATATGGCTTTGTTGGAGGAAGTGCGTCACTGTGGAGGTGGCCTTTGAAGTTTCCTATGCTCAAGATACTGCCCAGTGTCTGAGTCCACTTCCTGTTGTCTTCTGATCAAAATGTAGTCAACACCAGTGATTCTGCCTGCATGCCACTATGCTCCTTGACGTGATGATAATGAATTGAACCTCTGAACTGTAAACTACCACCTCAAGTAAATGTTTTCCTTTACAAGAGTTCCTGAGATAGTGGTGTCTCTTTACAGCAATAGAAACCCTAACTAAGACAGAGCTTCATAGGGCTACCTCCTCAGCTCTAATCTCTGATTCATTTTGAGTTACTTCTGTGTGTGGCTTAAGATTGGAGCTCAGCATCCCTCTTTTGTATGTGGGTATCCAGCTTTAAAAGCACCCTTTGTTGAAAAACTATTTTTTTCCTTCATTGAATAGTCTTCTACCCTGTCCGGTCAAAAGACACACTAGGGCCCTTCTTCTAGTGCCTTTGAATAGCATATGCAAATGGTAAATTCTAGAGAACAATAGCAACACAGCTCTTCTCACTCTGAAGGGAGAGAGCATTTTCACACTTCTCATGAAAACATCAAATGCTACTAATGTTACTTAATTCTGGGTCTTAATACTTGGTTAAAAGTGTGTGTGTATGTGTGTGTGTGTGTGTGTGTGTGTGTGCGTGTGCGTGTATGCAGATATCCACAGATGTCAGAGAGGGGCATTGGATTTCCTGGAGCTGGATTTATATGCTGCCTCATTTGGCTGCTGCAAACCCACCCTGGTCCTCTGCAATCAACAAGAGTTGCTACTGCTGAGTTGTCTCCCTGAGTCTTAAAGTTTCATTTTGTTCATGAACAGAGAAAAATAAGACTACCTGATATTCACTTGCTATGCTCTACCAAGGTCACCGGATTTCTTAGCTACAAATATCCCCACCTCAAAATGGCTCATAAGTGACCGGAGAAAGATGGAATAAAGAAGGATGGAACAAATCTTTTTCTAGGATTCTGTTACTCTACATTACACCTAATCTTCTGTTACTATACTTACATTTATTCTTCTGTTATTATATGTTACATTTATTCTTCTGTTACTATATATTACATTTATTCTTTCAACTTAAAGAAAATTAGTAAAGAAGAAAACTTGAGATAGTAGGCAGGTCTTAGTCTCTGTCACTTCTACAAAGAAATTAAAAATCTGAAAGGGACAATATATCAAAAATAAAATAAAGGGAATTTTAAAATGCTTGGTTTGAAGTCTAGCATTAAGCACTCCTAAGTGTTATTCCTATTGCTTAGATTTCTCACTGACCTCTGGGCAAGTTTAAAGGTAAATAAAACTTTATATTAGCATTTGTTTTCTTCCATTACTGACATTTATATTTGATAAATATTCTATAAAATATGAGACAAAATTAAACTCATCAAGAAAAATCCATTAAAATGCGAAGTTTTTTTTTTACCTACAATTAAGTGTTGTTGGTTGTTTTATTACTCTTTACTCTTTTGCAGGGTGCACCACCCTGCAACCAAATAAATTACACATAGAGGCTTATTCTTTCTTATAAACACTTGGCCTTGGCTTAGCTTGTTTCTTGCCAACTTTTCTAAACTTAAATTATCCCCACTACCTTTTACCTCTAGGCTTTTATCTTTCTCTTGCGTCTGTAAATCTTACTTTCACTCTTATTCCGTGGCTGGCTGTGTGGCTGGATGACTGGCCACTGTCCTCCTCCTAACTGTATTCTCTTGTTCCTTCTTTTTTCAGAGTTCTCCTCCTATTTATACTCTCTGCCTGCCAGCCCTGCCTATCCTTTTTCCTGCCTTGCTATTGGCAGTTCATCTCTTTATTAGACCATCAGGTATTTTAGACAGGCAAAGTATCCCAGGTTCACAGACTTAAACAAATGCAGCATAAACAAAAGCAACATGTCTTCACCTTGTTAAACAAATGTTTCAGAGCATAAACAAATGTAACACACCTTAAAATAATATTCTACAACAATTAAGGCAGAATAATTATGGAATCAAGAAAACTTCAGGCAATGGATAGTAAAAAAGAGACATTTCTAATGTAACACATGGTAAGCAGTAAGAATCAAGGGCTTCCCCTGCATATTCCTGTCAGAAGACATGAAAACCACTGCCTCAAAGAACCCAAATCAACAAATAGCTATTTTCATCAAGCGATTAAAAGATTGCTATGAAATTCTCTCAAAAATTCACCCTGAGGAAACAATGAGTTTATTAGACTTGCTTACATAGGATGGGTAAGGGGTTAGAAAAGTGTGTGCGTGATCCTAAAGCTGGTGCAAAGACGATGCTCCACAGATGCTGTGTAGACGGAAGCTCTGCTTCTCTTAGCCTTTCAAAGCCTATGTCATCTATCCAGTCCCTGAGACCGCCCCTTCTATAACTTCTATTAGGACAAAGTTGCATAGGACTTTGGCTGAGGGGAGTGACTGGATACTCAGACGAGGGTCTAGCAACCCTCCACAGCTCTTCCTTCTATGAGGGAATGTCACTAGTTAGCAGGCTGGTTGAGACAATCATTTGTAAGCAGATAACAGATGCTGTGCCGGGTCCTATGAGGGGAGTGACTGGTTTTGCTGGGAGGATAGAGCTATACAACAGGAATTATTAATGGAAAGGTAATGCTGTCTTCTTGCTAACAGAATTTAATCCCATTGTTGTAGCTTTCAGTGCAGATAAAAAAAATCTCAGGAGGGACATCAGACTACGTCTGATAAAGGAGAGAGTCCTTCCTACCTTTGTCCATCATCCCAATGCTAGTGAAATGAATTGTTAAAACACCTCAACATTGGACCAAGGAGGTAGTGTGTGACATAAAGTACTCAATGCACAAACATCTCCAAAGCCCACAAATTCCCAAAACACGAGTGTACATCTATAGTGCCAGCAGCTGGGAAGCAGTGATGGGAGAACATCTGGAAGCTTGCAGGCCAGCTAACCTGGCATTTTCAACAGCACACAATGAACCTGCCTGAAGCAAGATGGAAAGTAAGGACCAACGCTTGAGATTGTCCTCTGACCTCCACACACAGGCCAAGACACTTTTACACCTGAATTCACACATGAGAACACATGTACACAATTTTGTAAAAGTATCAACATTCATAGTGTACCCACCTAAGGGTAAAGGATCTGTTCTGATGATATGGACATTTAGCAGAGGGAAGGGGTGAATTAAACATATCTGGCCTGTTGGAAAACAATAAACTAGGAAATAACACTATATTTTTTAAAAACTGAGCCTACAACTCAATGCTCCCCCTTTAATGTTGTGATGTGAAATGAGACTCAAGATTAATTCTAAAATACATAAGATGCAATACGGAATAACTTGTCTCAGGAGTCAGAAGGTCCAAATGTTGGCTCTATATAGTCACCAAGAACAAGTTACGCTCTCTCTAAGCCTGTTATTCATCTGTCTAATGAATCTAAAAACTGAGCCTGTCTCCATTCAGCACACAATCCATGGGAATACTGGAATGAGTGCCTGGAAATGTCCAGATATTTCACTTTTACTGTCTTTATGAGGGAGTATAAGTTAGATTCTCCAAGAGGCATTCAGATAGGGAGAGGGGGCCATGACTAAGTAATAAAGATGGTGAGCTCCCAAGATGGTGGTTTCTTCCTCTGACACGAGACAAATGCCTATCAGCTTAAAAAATGCCTAGATATTTTGTTTTCTGGGCAAATGTTTTCTCCTGCTAGTGGGATTTCTGATAAGGGACTCAGTCAATAAGCTGGAGGCAGGATCAGGTCATGTCTACACATAGCTGTTTGGCAGTCAGCCATACTGTCTTTCTTCAGACACTGACTAAATTAGTGAAGGAAGACTCTTCACAGACTTTTAAAACCCCCAACCCTCAAGGAGAAACTAGGCTTACTAATATCACTCCTTGAACCTTTTTCTGTGTGCCTTCTGAATGTGTTTCCTTTCCCCTAATAAAAGCCCTTCTTTAACGGCTGATCCTGCCTCCTCCTGTTTGCTCTGTTCAAGATTTCTCTGCCGCTATCTGTTGTTCTTGAGACTGTCTCCAACTTTAACTTTAACTGGCAGAGAAATAAACCTAATAGGAATCCTTATATGGTAATAATTATCAGCAGGGAGAAAACCCTATACACAGTTGACATTTAGACTTAAATTTTTTAATCTAGGAAACTATACATATGTATATATGTAAATATATGTGTCTGTATATATTCTTTTGACTATATTTGTAACTGGAGACTGTTCATTCATTTCCCGGTTGCCCAGACATACATAATCACACAAAACTATATTAATTACAACACTATTTGACCTATTAGCTCAGGCTTTTTATTAAGTAACTCTTACATCTTAAATTAACCTATTTCCATAAATCTGTGTATCATCACGAGGCTGTGGCCTACCGGTAAGGTTCTGGCATGTCCTTCTCCCTCTGCAGCTAAATGACATCTCTTGACTCTGCCTACTTTCTCTGTATATCTTTATTAGGATTTCCTGCCTGACTTTACTTTGCCAAGTCATTGGCCAAAACAGCTTTTTTCGTTATCCAATAAAAGCAACACATATACAGAAGGACATCCCATATCATATAACTAAGAAATGTGAATGACACTGTCTACAGAGGTCCTATCCCCAAGCATCAAGACAAAATTCTAGACCTGTGGTGATGGCTTAATTGGTTTTGGCAAATCCATGTTATAAATAAATAAATGGATGTGGTCACATGTGCTTGTAATCCCAGTATGGGGGAGGCATAAACAGGCAGGTAGGTCCTGAGGGTTCCCTGGCCTGACAGCATAGGCAAATCTGTGAGTCTCAGACCAGGGAGAGAGAATCTGCCTCAAAAGTCAGGGTAATGGGACCTGAGAAACAATAGCCAAGATGTCTTTTTAAGTTTCACAGACCACACAGGTATACACATACCTATGCATCTACACCAACACACATCCACACACACAAAGTATTCTATTAGAGTTTTCCCTGTTTTAGTATAAAGCTTTAACACCACCACACAGCATACAGTAATGTTTCACCTTTCACCAAAATATTCCATTATCTGCTTCCTTATTCTGCCTACTGGTTTCCCAAAGGCCAGACTGCTTTTTTCCCAACACATAAAAGAAACAAACAAGCAACAACAACAACAATAGGAAATTCCTGGGTCTAGGTGAGATGCAGCTCCAATCCCAACAGCCATGTATCATCTTCCCACAAATGGTGTGTTGTAACAGGAGTTTCTCCCAGCACCCATGCTGGCAGATCACCCCTCCTGACCATGACCACATGATCAGCAGTCCTACAGATGTATCTACTAGGCAAAGGAAAGTTTCAAACTAATTGTACACATTCAAAGGAGCAGAAAGCCCATCATTTCCCCACTCCCCTATTTCCTTTCTGTCAAACAAGACAACTGGATAACTTTTAGATATCCAAAACAAAGCAAAATCCCTTCAAAAAAAAACCTGGCAAGAGAGGAAATCAGCAATGATATTTAATTGAAAAGGCCTATTCTTCACATTTGCCTCAACTTGCCGAAGTGTGTGGCACAGGGCTCGGCATCCTGTCTGTTTCAACATCACCCCACGTAAGAGTGGCTTTGAGATGTCTTCTGTGTTCTTTGCTCAAGCCTGAAAAAGAAAGAGCCGTACCCCTTGCATTTGCTCTTAGAGTCATTAGCCCTCGACAGCACCATCATTTAAGAAATTTATCATCAGTGCTGTCCTTCGCACAACGTATTAACGCAATACATTATAAGAGCACCTCACTCTGATGATGTATGGCTCCAAAGATGGCAACATCAGGGGACAGATGAGCCTCGGAATAGATGGTGTGAGGGAGTGCATGCAGAGACCCACCTTTGCAGGGTTGTTCTGAGATATGCCAGACTTTGTTGTTCCCAACCAACCCCTCCACAACAATCTTTCCAGAGACTCTGATTTTTTAAAAACACATTTTATGTCATTAAATTGATTTTTGATGACAAAGAAGGACGGTTTCTAAAATTAGTGAGTCGGTATGTTGAGGGATAACACGGCACACACTTGATGATAAATTTCAATCATTGCTTTCGAGAAAACTCTAATTTAATCCACCTCTTGTTCACTTAAATTTTTCAGGAGCTTCTCCAAACGAGGGAAAGGATATTAACGTCTGATGTCTTCAAGGGTATTAGAACAAAAATTGAGCCACAATTAATTAGTCTCGACCAAAATCTAGCTTTTTACATGGTTGATGATACATTTTTCTCAGAAGCTTGATTCTCCCATTTCCATTCTTCAAAGTCCAGAACGCTGCCCTCTCCATTACTTTGTCTAAATAGCACGCAAATATTTTAGCTAACTACCGAAATAAATCATTATGAACATTTAACCTCAAAGAAAGTTATAGCAAATAAAAATGCCTCCGTGGCTTGATTCATTCACAGGAGAGCCATGTGCAGGGTCATAGACGTCTGGGTTAAAATGGGTTCAGAGCACCCATTTTAAAAACTCCAAGGGCGTCTGGGGAACTGATCCTACTTGTTCATTATAAGCACTATGCCTGCAGAACTCAGCACTGAAGCAATGCCTCAATCCAGCTCAGAGCTATTATCCAAGGATGTGTCTTTAGTTGGAGTTGATCAATATCCTTTATGCTAAAGAAAAAGAAAAGCCTTCAGCGACAGCATTTCACGTATTCAGAACTACACAATTACGATCCAAGTGTGTTGATAGGATAAGCTGTTTGGAATCATAGTGTAATGGTCTTTAAGAACATGAGGTCCTTTCATTCTGTGCTCACCAACATGAACTATTAAAGTATCCTGGAGTCACCCTCAGCATCTCTCACAAATGGCATTATATGACCCTAACAATATTCTATCTACAGCAGGTTATGAGAGAGAAAACCCAAGTCCACATTATTTGTCTAGGATCCTGGGTTTGATGTTCCTTCAGTCTGTCACCTTTTACACTGGCAGAACAATACCACAGGTTATTTGTAAAAACCTCAACCATCACAAGGGAATCTTGATTTCAGTGGGCCAGAAACAGGCAGAAAGACATGTGGGTCAGAATGGTTGATAGAGAAGCAGGAGAGAAGAATAAATGCACAAGAAACAGGTGGGAGAGAGAAATTGCTGGACTTTAAGTTGCTCACTGTTCAATGAGCTGACTGCCTGGAAACAGAACACTGGTTGCTGGAGTCAGAAAGCCTGTTCCAGTGTTAACATAGCCTAGTCTCCACCTTTCAATGTCATCATTTGCTCTTAGGAACTAAGTCTGGCAAACTTAGCAAAATAAAACCCTGAATTAAGGGATAAATGACATCAATGTACAGTTTTCCAAAATCCTTTCCCTCTTCACTTTTATAAATGAGCAAATTTTCATTGCTTGTCACTTTTATACCATTAGACCATTAGATTATTCTCCCTTCACATACACACACATACATACATACATACATACATACATACATACATACATACATACATACATACATACATACATACATACATACATACATACATACATACATACATACATGTTTTTTGAGACAGGGTTAACCTGCTTAGTCCTGGCTGTCCTGTAACTCACTCTGTAGACCAGGCTAGCCTTGAACTCATAGAGATTCGCCTGCCTCTGCCTCCGGAGTGCTGGGATTTGAGTAATGAGCAACCAATGTCCACCCTATCCCCTCTTTCTTATTGTCTCTTCTAACTTCTAGAAAACAGGACTGGCAAAGCAGCTCATGCCTGTAACCTTGGTACTTGTGAGGCCGACACAGGAGGATTACTGTGAACTTGAGGCCAGCCTGAGATATATAGCAATTGAGACCTGGTCTCAAAAAGCAATCAAAAAAAAAAAAAACCCAAAGGATGATGTCTGGTTTTTCTGAGGTAAGGTGACTGTTATGTGATTAAATATAAAAACAATTGATGGGCTGTCAGACTATCCTAAAGTTCACTTTCCTCTAGATATGTCTCTTAAGACTGACCAACTTCCCACCCCTTAAACATGTAGTTTAGCTTAAGCTCACAGTACAGTAATGGGAACTTGGTACTCAGGAGAGCCCCAGCTATAAGGAAGTCTATGGGACAAGTTCAACAGCAGCCTGCAGCTCTCTCACTTCCGCACTCAACTATGTAAACAGAAGGCTGAATCTTCTAGAATGTTCTCCTACTCACTCCTTTTTCTCCACATCTTTCTTTGTCATCAGTGTGAAGACTGGATTTGATAAGGTGTGTGTGGAGGGAGGGGGACTCAACAATCTGGACGAGGTTCCCATTTCTGAAGATAAACCAAAGCAGCCCGTTGTGGTCAGCCAGTTTGGGAGTGCAGTGTGGAGTCATATCTCCAGTAAGCTACGACAAAAACAACAAACAAACAAAAAACAAAAAACGCTGCTGCTTCTGTTTGCCTCTTCTGTACATGCATCTCTTGGGGCCCTTGTGGAAGATCGCAAAGATATGAGCGAGGCAGACCAGGCAGGAGAAGGGAGCAGTGCATCATGACTGGTGTGGTTCATGGACCTACTATCCTGCCCTTTGACACACAGCTTCCCTTCCTTCTTCTTGACTTCACTTCATCTGGAGATATGTGATAAACTGTTGGTAAATGCTACCGAATTGTTTTTTATTATCCCCAAAAATATGACCAACATAGGGCTGGTGTTATCTCTAATTCTGTCTGTCTGTGTCTCTCTCCCTCCCTCCCTCCTTCCCTCCCTCCCTCCCT
>LOJH01050087.1:12146-24884 GCA_001685095.1 Ellobius talpinus
CTCCCTCTCTCCCTCCCTCTTTCTCTCCTAGCTTCTACTCTTTTCAAAAAGGAAATGCAACGTCCACCTCACTTATTTGTGGCAAATGGCAGAGATGTGTTTGCAAAAACCAAGAGGACACATGCTGAAAACTAACAGTGAGCTGATGTGGTTTCGACACAATCCAACAGCAAAAACCAGGAAAATCATGTATTAGTTATACTAATGAACATTAATCACCTGCTTTATTTCTAGACTTGTGTCAGTCACTGCGGAGTACAAAGGAGCTTTGAGATATTATGTTTGGGGTCCCAAAGTTTCTCGGTGTAGCTGAGGAAGTGAAATAGATGTGCAGTAATGAGGGCTCAGTCCCCAGGCAGAACCCAGACTTGAAGTGAGGGGTCGGCCAGTGTGAGCGGGGACAGCTGAGCAATGAAAAGAAGTGGTTGCAGAAATTAATCTGGATAAAAATGTGAGGTTTAAACAAGAGAAATAAAAAAGGGTGTCCTGGGAAGACCGACAGGAACACAGGGACAGCAACAGAAGTGGACTTGGTGAAAGACATAGAGGGAAATGTATCGTTTCACAAGATAAGCAGAGGAGCAGTTGGGCAGTGTTTTCTATTCACCTCAGCTCTTGGGGAGGTTAGGGGCACAGGACCTTGAGTTCAAGAGTTCCCTGGGCTAGAGAGAGAGTTCAAGTTCAGAATGAACTATATAGCAAGAACTTCAACAAAACCAACAAAAGACCAATTACAAAGGCTTATTCATGCTTATGAATTTGGGACTTTTGACAAACAGAAGCCCACCATAGTCCAAATTCATATAGACGCGGGAGCCAGCAGACTCGGCACTGAGAATTTCTTTCTTAAGAATACTGCCTCCCAAATGTGAATTGGAAACAGTGGTTATGAGGCATAGTAACAGTGTAAGAAATCTCTGTGAATAGTGAAAAAGTAGGAAGAAATGTTATATGATTCATACCCTTGAACGGGGGATATTATTTGGCAAATTTGATTAATATGATTAAGGAGCCAATGTCAGGGAACAGATTATGAGATGAACTGAGGTTTTATAATTCTGGGGTCACTGGAAACATCTTAGAATCTAGGAAAGTGTCAGAGGAAGAGGCTGCCACCTGCTTCCTCTCTTGCCCCAATTCAAAGCAAATATACAGAAAAACGTGGTCTTTTATAAGAAATGAATACATTCATTCATTCTTTCCTTCTAGCACACAATAAAAACAATAATCAAAAGTACTTTTCTTAAAAATTACAGGAGCCGTTTCATTGGAAAATGGTAGCAAAGGCCATGCCCTTCCCGGATGAGAAAGTTACGCCAAATCACACTTGAGTCTGGCACGCCTTTCAGATGGGCACCAAACCGGGTCAGAATCAGTGAGTTCTTTAATGATATTTTTGAGAAACAATCCAAGAAGACACAGTGAGAAGGTAAGATACAGAATCCGAAGGGACCTGACTTCATTCATTCAATTACAATTGCCTCTGGAGTTTACGATGCAAGTCAAAGTGCGGGGTAGATTTTGTACTAAGAAATGAAATTAATTCCATAAATGTTCCCAATTCAAAGGCAGGAAAGAAAAAAACAGAAAAACTCAGAGACTCTTATAAATAATCAAGTGTCTGTTTTGCACCATAAGCCTGCAGCACAGCCCTTAATGATGTCAGGCTGTGCATATTTGGGGCCTGGTTGCGGGACAACCTGCTGTCATTTGAATTCTCTGGATAACACTGGAGATCAGCTTGCAGAAATCCCTGTGTGTCTCAGTCCCAACTCAAGGACAAAAGAATATCCAGGGACAAAAATCCCTGGCCAGTTAAAAACAAAGGGCCTTTCTTGTTCGCTGCCCTGCCTTCTAGCGTGTCAGCGTTCCTTCCCAGCAGGTGATGCAAAAAGCCAGCACCTCCCCACCTCCACATCTGGTGCCTGAACAGGTTTAGATCTCCCTGTCTGGTCTTTCTTCCCCTTGATGAGGGCTACCTTTGTGAAACTGTTAATGGAGATTTCATAGGTTTCTTTGAAAATAATATGAAAAACGAAATGACTCTCCAGCTTCAAGCATGCATAGAGATGAGTCCCCACTGTAAGCAAGATTTTGAAAGTCAGGGCTGGGGCTTCCAAAAGCATGGGTTTGTTGAAGTATATTTCAGATCTTACTAATGGAGGAGATGATGCTCCAATTGCTTTTGTGACTTGAAAACAATCCCAGAATCAAGAGCTATGTAATAATAATGGAGGTTGTTTTTATCCTGCTAATATCACTTATAATGCTCAAAGAAATACTTTGAGCAACTGAACTGAAAATGATTTGGGGTCCTTAATGACAATTAATTAGAGAACTAGAGAGGGCCTTTGAAAAGCATAATAATAATGTCTAGCAGACACACATTTGGCATTATTTAGACAAATTCATTTAATCAGTTCTCTTAACATTTTGCTAATTTTTCATTTTGTTATAAATACTTTATATTTTATTGGCTGATTTTAAAAAACCAGAGTAAGTGGTTACATGTTGACTTATTTAATACAGAAATATTTTAGGGGTGTGTGTGTGTGTGTGTGTGTGTGTGTGTGTGTGTGTGTGTGTGTGCCGGTTTGCCAGTAAGTGTACCATGTACATGCATGCAGCGCCTGCAGAGCCCAGAAAGAGGGTGTCTGATGCCCTGGAGTCAGGCAGTTCTGTGTTTCATGCAGGGAACCAAAGCTGAGTCTTCTACAAGAACAGCAAGTGCTCTTACCCACTGGGCCACCTCTCCAGCTCCCATGCTTCCTTCTTCTTTGCAAAGTAAATAAATACATCAAGCAGAAACACACACAAGAAGAATCAAACTTGAAATAAATGTACATTTTCAACTAAAAACAAAACTACATCATGCTGATTACAGCATGAAGTGGTTTTAGTTCATTCTTGCTGAAGACTTTTCTCTTGGCCTCTCTTGTTTTCCCACCCCACCCTATACACACACACACACACACACACACACACGCACGCACGCACTCACGCACGCATACACACATTTTCATGACTCCCTAATGCGATGAAAGAAACCACATCCTAAAAGCGTGTTTCTTGGAAAATGTAGCTCCCACTTCTGGCTTCATTCTTAAGGTTATGGCATCAGGATCGCCAGGCTTCTTGCACTAAAATACAAATATTATAACTAGGTAGCTCAAACACATCACTCACCATAACTAGCCCTGCCAAAAGAAGCTGTGCCACTTTCTCTCCATAGCACCAAGGAACCTCCTATATACATTCTAAGCCTCACTTCCTCTCTTGGTAAATAGAGACACACATTCATTTGATGCTGAACACTTGATAGGGCAGCTGAGAAGGAAGGGTAGGAAGTGACACCTGTGAAGAGACGCTCAGTGTGCCTGGCAAATTATAGAAGTCACTCAATCAACGGTAGCTGGGTGACTATGATCATCATTATTATAAATTATTATTATTACTAATCCCATTAGCTAATGGAAAAGGAATGAGATCCATGTTGCTCCAGTCAGAGAGATGGAAAATGGAGAGAAGGTAGTGTGGGGGGGGGAGGTGGAGGTGGATGTTTTGGTGCCTGGTTGCCCAGGAAGAAGGGAGGCTACAGGAACCCTGAGGATTTTTCTGGTAGCCTGGCCTGATACTTCTGGTTAAGCTACCACTGTCACAGCTGCAGATAGGTGGGCAGTCGGTGGGAGAGTCTTCAAAGAAAGGGCTACATGAATAATTTAAACTCCTTGATCATTTTACACAAGAGGTTAAAACTGAGCTCCTTCATCTGAGGTACCTAGAATCCCCAATTCCTGTTGAAACTCTGTGTGTATGTGTGGGTAGGCAGGTGTGCTTAGGTGTGGGTGTTTGTGTTGTACACGTATTAATACTAGTGTGCCAGTTGTGGAAGCCAGAGGTTGTTGGGCATCTGCCTCTGAGGTTCTCTGCTTTGTCTCTCTCTGAACTGGGAGTTTCCTGATTGTTTAGACTAGCTGGGCAACAAGCCCCTGGAATCCTCCTGTCTCTCTTTACCTCCCTTGGCTTAGACTGCCCATTGTCACACCTGGATACTATATAAGGAATTAAGGACAGATTTTTATGCTTACATGGCAAGTACTTTACCCACTGGGACAGCCTCTTGGTCCTTACCTTGTATTTAGAGACATGGCCTCTCCTGTAGATCTCTCTGTGACTCACCAAGTAGGTTGGACTGGCTGGATAGCGAGAGCCAGGGCTCTGGCTGTCTCCGACTCCCCAGTGCTAAGATTACAAGCATGGGCCACCCTGGAACTTCTGTGTGGGTTCTGGGGATCATGCTTGCAAGGGAAGTACTTTAACCACTGGACTAACCAACCCCTCAGCCTCACTCACCTCAAGTCTTCAGCAATTTATCTGGGAGCAAGAGATGAGAAAGCAGGTCTTAACATCAGAGGAAAGAAAATAAAGAGGATTTCTAGACCCAAAGTGATACTCCGTATACATTTCTGCAGGTGCCACCCAAGGACTAGGCTCATCACGTAGGACAGGTACCGGTTGTGTCATAGAAACACTGCAATTTGCCCAGTTGTGATACATGAATAAGGGTCTTATATTTGTAGTCCTCTGTCTAGAACAAGCAGAGCTAAGCAGAAATTTCCCAAACTTGTCTTGGCAAATTTTTTTCTTTTTGCCACTCTTCTTGCTGTTGTGACAACAAGAACTTAAAGAAGGGGTAGGGTTCTGACTCATAGTTTGAGGATACAGTACGTCACGGTGAAAAGGACGTGGTGGCCAGGGCTAGAAGCAGTGATTCAGTTCTGTACTCAGCTAACAGGTCCACACTGCTGTGCTACTCACTATTTCCTTTCTACCCAGTCCAGAACCTCAGACTGTAGAATGACACCACCCACATTTTATGTGAGTCTTCTCACCTGAGTGAAACCAGTCTAGAATCTCCTTCCCAGATATGCCCTGTGGCTTCTCTAATCAGTCCTAACCAACAAAGGTGGCATACGAAATGTCAGAGGTGTGAGACAGGTCACTCCAGACAAAGGTGAACCAAATCCCTGTGCAAGACCCTTCAGTGTGATAACTTGGAATACTACTTTCCAAGAGATCTGGTACTTGTCTCACAAAACATTTCATGGACTTAGCAAGCACCTCTGTGCCTATGAAAGACTTGGGCAAGGCTTGGGATGACCTGACGTCTTGTTCATTTTTGTCTCACCATTTTTCTTGATTCAGTAATCAAAGTCTGTATTTATCTTTTTAAAAGCAGGACTTTAGTATTTTTCTAGCTATTCTTAGTAAAGCCAAGAGGATGTTTGTCTAAATCACGGGGCTCTGAATCTTTAAAGCTACAGATTTTAGGGGTCTAGGAAGATAGACAATCATAGTAGCATGCAAAGACTTCTATGGAAATCCTCTCTCCCTAAACTCCAGTATGCATTTGAGGATTATTTGTAGGATTATAATGCATGTTTAAGGAAATGCAGGATGATTTCTCATGTCCCTCAACACATTCCCCGTAAACATCACCTTCTCAGATTTCACGGAGAAGGCAGTCACTACAGATTTCTTTCTCTTGAGCTTGTTTATCTCGACATGTCCATGGGGGAAATGAAAAGGCAATAGAATTAGAATGAATTACACCAGGAGCATGATGTTCAGAGACATCAGTTTCTCTGACTTACAGTGAACAAGAGTTGATTGTGTCCCCAAGCTCTTCCTACTTAGTGTGTCTTATTAGCTTTGTAGATGCCCCATGCATTGGTGGTATGTCGAGGCGAGGATGCAGACTCTCAGCTACACTAGAAGGCAGTTTATAGCAGATAGTCACACTCCCTTTGTCCTACGGATAAGTGCAGTGTCCCAGATCAACATGAAGCCTGGAAGTGGGAGGCAGTTTTTTCCCTTTGCAAACAGTGATTGCTAAACTGGAGTGGTTGCTTTGAACTGGAGCCAAGACCTTTGTGGCCATGGGGAAAGAAATGCCCTTCCTGTAAATGGAGCCAATGCAAAGGAAAAACATACTTGGAACATGGTTACATAAAGGTTCCTGACAACGATGTTAGAGCCCTTGGATCCAGCCAACATTCCGAAACACAGCTCTAAAGCTAACCTCCCAGGAAACTCAGGCATTTTCTCCTAGAACCAGTTGTGGGGTGGGGGGAGGATTGAAGGAGAGCTACTTCTACGCTGCAATAAAGAAGTAGTTAAATAATCCACTCCTACTCTTAAAAATTCATGTAAAATTTGCATTTCTCCTTCATAATATGTCCATGTTTGCTTTAAGAGAAAAATATGTTAAATTATTTACCTTAGAGCAGAGTTGACTTTCCAGGGAGACGTGCCACGGGTGTGCAGTGTCTTTTCTTACCTCCTTCATTGCTGGGAGCTCACGGTTGGGGACCCCAGTTTTCAGTTACCTGTTATGAAGTAAGAATGATCTTAAGGAAGGCTAGGATATGGATGCCTTTGCAGAGCCATGACTCTTCAGATACAAAAGAGACTGACTAGAAACCAATAGATAATCACTTGACAGCTATTTCCAGCTTTATGATTTTAGTTTGGGGTTGTATCTCTCTCCTACAGTTCAGGATACCAGGATGGATGCAGTGTCTCTTGCAGTCTGTCCAGGACAGGGCTCAGACTAAGGGGTTATTATTCATACCATGATATCTGTCTTTCCTGTCCAAAGATCCCGACACTAACCTACCACTGTCACTTCTGATGGCCAGGCTGCCATCACCTCTTCACTCCATATGTACACTTCAGAATAAGTTCCCACAGGTCTGGCCTTGATAATTGGATTTTCGATCATCTTTGGAGCACAGATTATTTCCTTCTGTATGGCTGAGATCATTGGTTTCCATTCTTCAGATGGAAGGTGGTTTATTTGTTTTATAGTCTGGGTTCTCGGATTCGATGCCAAGCATCATCAGATTTTCCCCTGTCTCTGTTTTCTTTGCCTCATAGAAGTGGAACTCAAATACAGACACTTCGTAACCAACTAATATCACTTCTGAAACTTAAACAAGGCCTTAAAGTGGGTGGGAAGACAGCTTGGTGGGCCGAGTGCTTACCAAACAAGCCAGAGGACCTAAGTTCAGATCCCCAGCACCCACATAAAAAGCCAACTGTGGCAGTGGGCATCTGTAACCCCAGCCCCAGAGAGAGAGGGACGGCCAGATCCCTGGAGTTCCCTAGAAGTCAGTCTAATATAACCAGTGAACCCCAGGTTCAGAGGGGACCTTGGCTCAAGCACTAAGGTAGCAAATAACTAAGGAGATACCCAACAATGAATTCTTACCTCCACATGTAGAGTACACATGCACATGTCCAACCATGCACACATACACATAATATCTTTAAAGCTATGTCTGTTTCAGTCTTACATTCAAATCCCACATTGGAGCTGAGGAGAAGAGGCCTAAATGTAAGAATGTCATTGGTCAGACCCTAACAGGCCCTTTCAATGTCACAGCCCAATCCCTGGGATTCAAAAAAGCTCCAGGATGGGGTTTGGAGGAAGGGCTGGGAAGAACTGCATTGCTTTGCGTAGGAAACCAGGAGATGATTGGCCTTTGCTTTGCCCTCATTAGAAGGAGCCACAAACAACAAGCAAACAAACAAAAGTAACCTGCTCCAGTAAACTACAAATACAGAAGATGGGTAAGACCCTGTCCAAGGCCATAGTTTGCTGATTTGTAGACGAAATCTTTAGGCCGATAAACTCGCCACTGCCCTACTGTTTTATTCTATTTGATCCCTTTAATTGTGTTAAAAAAAAAAGAAGCAGCTCCCTTTGTGTTTTATTCTGTAGATTTGGGAGCATCAATCTAGGGTATCTTTGCTGCTAAGCCAAAGTGTCTGAAGTACAATCAAAAAGAACGGCAAATCGTATATATCTTCAGAGTCAATCACTCCCAACAGATTACATATGATGTTAACAATTGGATATTAAAGAAAATGGCAGCGGGGAGGGGGCTGTAAGAGAACCCTACTACATGAGACCCGTGTCAGTGAGAATAGCAGGCACCCTTTCCCTGCAGACATCCTTGCTCTGTGCTTTGGTGACAGTAGGACAGTAGCATGAAATAAACCTTTGGGCTGATAGTGAGACATATGGCTCTCTTTGAGGAGCAGTCTAAGATTAGAAATCACACGGACTCTGTTAGCCACCCAGTCGTGAGTTCAAAGCCTCCTCCCACTTCTCCTGTGTCATCCCTGTAAGCCTTGGTTTCTATTTTTATCCAACTTGACAGGACTCATGAAAAAAACACAAAACAGAAGGGACTGTGTGGCAGGGTGGCTCGAGAATGTTCCTCAGAGGCCTGTGTGCTAAAGGTCCCTAGGATGCTCCTCTTAGAGGGTGGTGGAATTTTGGAGAGGTGGATCTTTTTTTGGAGGTCAGTAGGCCAATGCCCTTGAAGCAGTGTATAAGGGCCCAAGCCCTTCTCACTCTCGTTTGCAGCCAACCCTGAGGCAGATCGCTTGGCACCACTGTATACTTCTGTCACAGGATGCTGCTATGCCACAGGCCCAAATTAACGGGGCCAGTTGAGCATGGACTGAACTCTCCAAACTTGTGAGTCAAAATGAACCTTCATTCTTTGTAGGTTGGTAACCTCAAGTATTCTGTTACAGTGACGAAAGGCTGATGACACAGGTAGAAACTAAGCACTTTCTTTTTTTGACTCTTCCATACGCTGTGTTGACTGGATTCCCTGAGATGATAACGTAAAAAAATAAAAAGCTATAGCATTTCACAGGCTTCAGAGCATGGTTGCTCATTCAGCTTTTTACTAAACAAAACGATAAGACATATTCTGTAATCAGCACATGTTCCTTTTTTTGCCTAATGACACTAATCTGTTTTTATCTTAGCCATTTAACTGAGCTTTGTGATTAGCCCAGGCAAGGTTTTTAGGGATTTAAATCATTTGTTTGATGTTTCTGCTTTTAGGTATGTTTGATTATTTATTAAAATTGATAAAATCAGCTGTGTCAACTAGTTATTAAAACTAGAATTCCTTTATTCATGAATACCAGGAGGGCCGAAATAAATGAAAAAGCTAAAACTGCATGTGAATCCTTGATTATGAAACAAGTTTTGACAGGAGTGGCTCCTATACTCTGCAGTAACCAAAGCCTGTTCACAACAGGACTGTTCTAGCTTTAGTCAAGAAGGAAAAGGACCAAGAGCATAAGCATAGGTGCAACTCTTGTTCTGATTTATGCTTTAAAAATAAACACAGGTTTGAAAAATACAGTGTGTTCTGGGCTCCAGAAAAGAAATACCAAATTCTTGCTAAGAGAGAGCCGGGACTGGTTCTAATTCGTTCCTCCCTACTTGGCATGCGCACAGGATGCAAAGCACCAAGCAACACCGGATTCTCTTTTCCCACCTCTCTACCTGGGCCTGGTGTAACCTGTGGCTAGGGTACCATGGTGTGGGTAATGCTACCAATTCCGGTAAAGAGCCCAGCTGTTCTGGTCTCTGGTCATCACGAGGCCATCATGGGCTCTGCGTTCACAGGGAGCCAGAAGCCCAGCTCTGAAAAAGCTTAGGGCAGAATATAAAGTAATGAGACACCATATGGAGAGAGAAGACCACACTGAGGAGAGAGCTGCAATGGTGGTCAAGTAACATCCTCAAATAGCTCCTAGCCCAGACCGTCCTGTGAGTGACAGAGCTGCCACATGAAATAATCAGCATTCTTTTTTCTAAATTGAAAATATGAAGTTTTATTGGTTAAGTATAAAACATGTTTGTTACATTGACTTACTATCAAGCTGTTGTTGTTGTCATTGTTGTTTTGGCCTATTGGCTTAGGCTTCTTATTAACTCTTTCTTATATCGTAAATTAGCCCATAATTCTTGTCTGTGTTAGACACGTGGCTTGGTACCTTTATCAGTGAGGAATTCTCATCTTTTTGCTTTATTAATTTTTGCTATAATTTTTTTCTCTGCAGCATTCTTGATGTATGCAGTGTGAGCATAAACAAATCAGCACTGCTTTCTGTCGCATTCAAAGTGTTTCTTTACTCATGATAGATAACGTAAAAGAAAAGAAAAGAATGGAAAGGAAAGAAAGAAAGAAAAGAAAAGGGCACAAACCTAGCTTTCTCAGAATGGTGCTCAGGATTAAAATACCTGGGAGAACAGATATGGACAGTTCTCAGCCCTCATCAAATCCAGCCCCAACTGATCCATTTACAACACAACTCCCACGCCAAAGGCTCACAGAACATTGCGGAAGAGGGGGCAGAAGGATGCTAAGAGCCAGATCGGCGGCTGTGAGGTTGTGTCTCTTAGAAACGACAGGGAAGCTGTATCCATGACACCTCCATGGTATGGCTGCTTCAACAAGACTGGAGCAGTGACAACACCAGTGGTCTCGCTAAGGTGGAAGGAGGGACTCTCATAGGGTCCCACTAGTAGACGAAGAACTATAGGCAACTAATGACTGCAGAGAGAGAAAACTGGGTTTCCCCAGGGTACTTCCTACTTGATTGTCCAATATTACGTGGGTAATCCCAAAGTCATAGACACACAAGCAACTCTAAATAAACCCAGCAGGTTGCATTTATTTATTTATTCACACACACACATACACACGCACACACACACTTACTTAAAAGAGGTAATGAGTTTGAGAGGAAGTGAGAAGGATGTTAGAGGGAATGAAGGGAGGAGAGGAAGGGGTAAATGATATGTTGTAACGCCTGTGTTACTCTCTACGGTACAGTTCGTGCACCACTGTACCGTTTGTGATGGGTAAGGGGCTGGAGATTAAAAGAACACACAAGAGGCCTGGGTCATTCATGAGGAGATAATGCCATATGCCGTTTATTCAAGCTTAGAAAAAGACCTTATAAACCTAGCTGCTGCACAATGGAATTCCCCCCAGGTAGGTGGGAAATGACCACACCCAAGATGGAGTAAAGAACGGCCCTATTAAAAAAAAAAAAAGAAAAAAGAATGGCCCTATAGCTAAATACCAGGGGGGCAGAGGGAGCACAGGAGCAAAGAGGATGTTTAGCCAGAAAATGCAACAAGATATCTGGCCAGAAACTGTCCTAAAGATGAACCCCGGGAGGAGGGGTAGACCCATGGGCCCTACAATATGTTTTTATTTTAATTTTTAAAAATTGCAGCAATAACAGCAAAGATACCAACCCAACTTTAGTAGTGAATATCCATCAGCTCAAGATTAGTATTCCTCTTCAAAGAAATTTCCAATGAAAAATCTCCTCTTCTGGAATCCTGTGAGGAGAAGTAAAATGCAGGCCCACACAGCTTAGAAGATGAGTCCAGAAGTAAGAATTCTGGTCTAGCTCTGCCCCTGAGAAGATGCTGGGAATGGGATCCACCTTCTGGACTTCTACTGTGCCACCAGTACAATGGGAAATACTAGTAACAAAAACAATAGGTGCAAGATAGGTTAATAGAGGTCATTTGACTTAGAATTACAGGTTCAAAGAGCAGTATATGCAAATACTAAAACATGAGATCTATGTGTTTTTCATATATAGTCAGAGAACATTACTTAAGAATATAAAATTTATTATATTTTATGCATATTTAAATTGTGGTTCATCAAGTGGGCATATTCATTGTTTCTTATGTAATAAATATTAATATTTATTTTTCAAATGATAACACTATCTATTATGTATATTTACTAAGAACTTTAATTTGAAAATGTCAAAGTGTAAAAAATATAATTTTGCAGCCAAATTTAGGATTTACTTTTTGCATTATTTATGTTTGTATGTATGTGTGTACTCCTGGCTGTCTGTATGTACCTCATGTGTGTGCACTGCAAGGGGAAGGCAGAAGACGATGTTTGTTCTTCTCCAACTGGAGATATAGGTTGTTGTGAACGCCTAATGTGTGTGCTGGGAACTGAACCTGAGTCCTGTACAAGAGCAGCAAGTGATTATCACCACTGAGCCATCTATCCAGGCCAAATTTAGAGTTTCTTTGCTTGTATTGTATTGCAAGTAACAGTAGATGGGACTTAACCTCCAGCAGTTCTGGGTATTGTCATTAGCCTTGTTCAGACATCAGTTAAATTAGAATTTCTGGAGCTGAACAGATTAGCAATTTCCCTCTATGAGGGTGTGAAGAGGAACTGACAGTGGATCCTTACAGCGCCCCCATCATGGCATACTTGCGAAAAGAACCACCTGATGCCTGGTTGTTCAACTGACAAGCAGAGGGTCCCTCCCACAGGAAGCTACCTTGCACTGACACACCTTTGAGGCTTTAGTTTGGCATTGGAAACTGATGCTGTTACCTCATAAGCCTGGGGCAGCCCCTGGTTCTTCAGATAGAAGCGGAAATTCGAGGCAGCACTACAAGATAAAAGAAGCTCAAAGTTCCTGGCCAGGTGGAATGCAATGATAAAAGAGAAGTCCTCACTTCCGAGTTAAGGGAGGCTGGAATGCAAAACTGGGACCCAGGAGGGTGACAGGGAGAGCACATGGCAAGTAGGAACACTTAGGGCAACAAATAGGACAAAGATCACTTTCAGCAAGTAGACACATATCTAAATGGCTCTGTGACAAGAGATGCCTGTAAGTTCTAGTCTCTGGGCATAGGTGTGGTTCATGCCAGTGTGGTGCAAAGCTGGAGACCCTGTTGAGAGTAAATTAGGCACCTTCTGGTAAAAAGAGATAAATTTCCACTGAAAATGAATGCATACATCCTGCATACAGAAGACTCATGGTCCATCTCCAGCATCCCCAGAGACTGGGGAGCAAGCT
>LOJH01050088.1:0-12738 GCA_001685095.1 Ellobius talpinus
GCCTCTGCCTCCCAAGTGCTGGGATTAAAGCTGTGCACCATCACTGGCTCCTGGAACTAGAGTTTACAGACATTGTGATCTACCTGATGTGGATGCTGGGAACCCGACCAGATTCCTTTAAGTGCTCTTGACTATTGAGCCATTTCTTCAGCCCTGTATATACACACTTTCAATTTTCTTTTAAAATGTTTATTTCTCAAGTTTTAGGTATGACAGATATTGTTGATTGAGTCAAGCTCTACTTTCATTGCATTCAACCTGTTTTTCCATGTTATAGTTTTAGTTTCATTTATTTTAGTATATTAAAACTTTTCTTCCAAATCAAAGTCTTTTTTTGTATACAAAGACTTACTCTTTGTATTAGTCAGGGTTTTCTAGATTAGTCATTTATAGAATGACTCTGTTGGTATATATATGGGATTTACTAGAATGGCTTACAGGCTGTGGTCCAGCTAGTCCAATAATGGCTGTCTACCAACAGAAGGTCCAAGAGTCCAGCAGTTGCTCAGTCCCTGAGACTGGATAAGATGATCTTCAGTATGTGCTGGAATCCTGAAGAAGTAGGCTCCAATCCACTGAAGGAATGGCTGTGCTAGCAAGGTGACCGCAAGCAGGCAGAGAGCAAAAGCCTCTTTCTTTCCTGGCCTTTATATAGGCTGCCAGCAGGTGTGGCACCAATTAAAGGTGGATCTTCCCACCTCAATGATATGGATTAGAAGTTGGCTCTTTCCACGCCAAATGATTTAATTAAGAAAAAATCCTTCACAGGTAGACCCAGATTCTTGGGTTTCAATCAATTGCAGTTGTAGTCAACTTGACAACCAAAGAACAGCCATCATGCTCTCTGAAGCTTGGGATGTTTATATATGATGCTGGGGATCAAACCCAAGGCCTTGTGCAAGGTACGCAAGTGCTCTATTACTGAGCCACATTCCCTGCCTGAGCAGTAAATTATTTAGAAGTGTATTTAAATTCATGCTACATAGAGGCATTTGTTATTAATTTATAGGTTGTTCTGTGATTGGAAAACACACTTTGCATGATTTCAGTTTTTAAAAAGCTTGTTGAAGGTTTTCTAGGGTATGGTCTATATTGATAAAGATTCATGGATACTTGGAAAGAATGGGCATTCTGCTATCAGGTACAGTGCTCTATAAATGTCTTTTTGATCCTGCTTGTTGATGGTGTTGTTATTTTATATTTTAGCTGATTTCCTGCCTAATTATTGTAAAAAATTAACAGATGATGGGTCTAAGGAGATGTCTCAGCTAGAATAGTGCTTGCTTCACAAGCCCAAGGACCTGAGTTTAATTCTCAGAGACTAATTAAAAAACTGGACATAGTTGAATTAATTTCTAATTCTAGCACTGGGAAGGCAGAGGCAACAGGATTCCTGGGGCTCAGTGGCCAGCTCACCTTGCCTACTTGTTGAGTTCCAGGCTAGTGAGATACCCTATCTCAAAGAACAAGGCACATAAATCCAGCACTTGAGAGGCGGAGGAGACAGGTGTATCTCTGTGAGTTCGAGGCCAGCCTGGTCTACAGAGTGAGTTCCAGGACAGCCAGGGCTACACGGAGAAACTTTGTCTCGAAAAAACCAAACAACAACAATAACAAAACAAAAACCAGACAAACAAAGGAGAAACAAACAAAAACATCAGCAAAAAAAACAAGGTACACAATTCCTGAGACAGAACTTTGAAAGCTGTCCTCTGGTTTCCACTTTTGTGAGTGCATGCACATATGTAATGAATACATGTTCACACGTGTGTGGACACACACACACACAATTTGACAGAGGATTTTTGAAGTCTTCTTCCACAGTTCTGGATGAATCTGTCCTTTAAAAAATATTTTATTTATGGTTACATATGCCTCCTTTTTTGAGACAGGGTCTCATGTAGTCATGGATGTCTTGGAACTCACTCTGTAGAGCAGACTGGCCTCGAACTCACAGATATCTGCCTGCCTCAGCTAGCCAAGCGCTGGAATTAAACTAAAGGTGTGTGCCACTAAGCCTGGCCAGCACATGCCTTTAATCCCATCACTCAAGGGGCAGAGGCTGGTGGAGTTCTATGAGCTTAAAGCTAGCCTCATCCACAGAGCAAGTGTCAGATCAGTCAGGGTTACTTAGTGAGAGCCCATGTGCAAACAAAAGAAAACACCCTCCCAGATATTTATTGTGTGTGTGCATGCATGTGTGTGTGCGTTTGTGTGTGTGTGTGTGTGTGTTTGTGTGTGTGTGTGTGTGTGTTTGTAGTGTAAATTCTCAAAGAGGCCAGAAAAATGCAGTCGATATCTTGGAGTCGGAGTTACAGGTATTTGTGAGCAGCCCAACGTGGGTGCTGGTAACCAAACTTGGGTCGTCTGTAAGAGTAATAAGTATTCTTAACCGCTGAGCCATCTCTCCATCCCTGGATTTATTTTTTAAACTTCTGTTTTTGTTTCAGACATTTTGCAGCTTTATTGTTTGGTGTATACAAATTTAAGATTACTACGTTTGTTGGTGGAATGACTCTTTATTATACATTATTATGTTAAAGTGAAAAATTTAAGACGTTTGTACAGATTGTTATTATTTTACCAATTATGGTTGCCATGCTGCTTGAAGCCCAGCAACAGGGAAAGATTTCAGAAAGGTAGGATAGGTTCAGAGAAAGAAGTTTGGTTTTTTTTTTGACTGTGCTAGACCTAGACTCAGGAAAAGGAAGGATACAAAGTCTCTAACTTCATGAAGAGGTGGCCACTGCATTGTTTATTCTGCCTGTAAGACGGATCTTGCTTTAAAAACAGCAGAAAGTCATCATCCGCATCCAAACAAGACTCTATTTTTAGTTAATGAATTTTTTTCAGTGCTAGGGGTGGAACCCATGGCCTTGTGCAGTGCTAGGCTAAATGCTCTACCACTGAGTTACACCCCAACCTTCCCATTTCTTTGAATTCTGTCCCAATTACAACTTTCCTAAATATGCATCTAGTATAATAATTGATTTTTGTTGTATTCCTCAGGGAGGAAGTACAGTCTAGCAACAAAAGCTTGGAGAATGAATGAGTGCACCAGATTTATTAGCTTTCAGAGTCAATCTAGGTCTGGGTAGTTCCTGGGCAGTTCCTGGGTACTAAACAAGAAGAAGCTGACTAATTTCAACAAGTAGCTTGCAATATTCCCTGTGAGGCAGGACCAAGGAAAGTGAAGAAAGTTCTCTCAGGCAGGAAGACTATGCCTGGTAGAGGATAGAGGCATCAGAATGTCTCTGCTCAGATAGCAGATATCCGTCATATGTCTATGGCTGGAGTGCACTGTGTGACAGGTCTTCTGTGCATTGTGTAACTGTGTGGGGAGGAGTCGCAGAGGGGCCCCTTTTGTTCAAGGCCTGAAGATGCTTCCCAAATGCCAGCTCAGCTCCTGGAGTCCCTGGGACACAATATGCTCGTTCCCTGGCGTGTGCACTTGTGTACATATGTGCATAGGCAGAAAGGCACATCCCCATTCTTCCCAGGCTTGTGACGGCCTTCTGTGTTCTCCTGCCTACCTCAATGCAGCCACAGCCTCCCCTGCATTCAGATTGTGTACTTACTCACACATGCAACCTTGTCTGCCTGCTGCTGCTGCTGCCCATGCATATGTGCACATGGACATACTCAAACACGCTCCCACACACTCACACCTGCGGAGCTCCAGGTCTGGGCTGAGTGGAAGGTAGGGATGACAGTCCTTGATGGCATCCCCATTTCTTCTTTTCCTTCTTACTTTTTTTGATTTTCGTCTGTTTGGTTTTTCGAGACAGGGCTTCTCTGTGTAGCTCTACTTGTCCTGGAACTCGCTCTGTAGACCAGGCTGGCCTCGAACTCACAGAGATCTCACCTGCCTCAGTCTTTCGAGAGCTGGTGGCCTCCTCTTTCATTGCCTCTCCCTTCATCCCCACCATCATGCTTGCTGGCTGGCTTCCAAGCGGTGAGTGTGGGGAGGTAGCTGATGCAGGGCAGAGCCCAGAAGGCTGACTCTGGTAGGGTAAAGGAATGAGACCTGTACTACTCACAGCCAAGCCACAAGTATCCAGTGCTTATTGTTGACCATGCTGGCCCTGGGACTAGTTACTTCCCTGAGCAGTAATAAAAGAACAGTCTAACTCCTTGGAGTTGTCCCCTTACAAGACCTGGTTGTGCAGAAAGCTCAGCACTCAGCTGCCCTTCCCATATACATTGGAATTAATGATTTTTCACACATTGTGAAAAGTAGGAACCAATGTGTGTATGCATGTTTCTTGTGGTATGGATTGGAATGCATAAATTACGCATATATATGTGTGTGGCGTGCATGCCTGTGTGAGTGTATATAAGCGTGTCTGTGTGTGTATATGTGCATGCATGTATATGGTGTATGTACATATGTGAGCACGTTTCTCTACATGTTAATCTTCACTCAACCTCTTTTGAGGCTGTGAGAAGAGAAAGGGCCAGAGCGTGCTATCCTTCATAGCAGCCTAGAATCATGCTGAGAGGAGTGGGAAGCCTGCATGTACCACAGAGAGATGCAGATAAGAAGTAGCCAGATTGCACACAGCAGTTTATACCTGGAGCCACACGTGGCATGAGCAAGGGCAGAGGAGTAAGACATCAGGGCCTGAGTGTGTGTTCTTGGGTGACGGAGGTGCATAGTGTTCTAGGAATTCCTAAGGGGCAGTAGGATCGAGCTGGATGATACAGGAGGATACCTCTGTGAGACAGTTGGGAGCATCCCCATCCTTGTGAGGTTGGGCTTTTGCTTCTGGGCCTAACTGGGAGCCATGCTGGGTAGAGAGGAAGCAGACAGAGGGAACAGCCTCTCAGGCTCAGGGAGCAGGACTTCCATTCTGGCAGCCCCAAGGTGCATGGAGCTCTGACCTGCCCTTCGAAGCTCCTCCATCGGCAGACCTGACCTTCATACTGTGTTCACACATTCCATTTCTTTCAGCTACCACCTGACCTTGGTTCCTTTTGACTCTGCCTTAATCCTTAATGTGAGGGCAAATGCCTGGGGCAAGCACTGTCTGGGACCCTGCATAGCGATTACAGGCACCTCCTGTCAACACTGGCTTAGAGCTGACCCTAGGGTGTGGACACCAGGGCCCAATTTAGGGGGCTTGGGGGCACCCTTGCTGAGTGGGCTTGCCTCCAGCTCTGGAGGAAAGAGGTACAGAGACCTGAAGGTCTGAATCTGGGTTTGTTGGTGGGCTAGCCTGTCTCTGGTTACAGAGGTGAAGATTGCCTGTGTTAAGAATGTCCTGGCCTTGTGGCCACAGTGAAGACATGGGAAGAAGTGATCAGGCTCAGGTGCTGATGGGTGGGTCTGAAGGATACTCCTTTTTTTTTCCCAGGCAGATATGACTCAGAAATTCTTCCTACTGCATCACAGAACAAAGTCTAGAACAGGACTCATCTGATATAATGGTACTTATCAGTGCCTACTTGGCTTTGTTTCCAGAGTGTGTGTACTTTGACAAATGGCCACAGTGACACTCTTACCACCAAGGGTCACCCCAGCTGGCTGAAGGCAATCATGCACATAGGATCCCCGGTCTCTTCTTGTCTAGGTTAGTATCAGGTGGGCATCTAGAGTAGTATTGGGTGGGCCAGCTCAGTACACCAAGCCATTCCTTTCACACCCGGAGCCCCCAGCTTCTGCGAAAGTTACTTTCTAAGCTCTTTGGAATGACAAAGCCAAAGGGGGGGCATTGCCAAGATGGTCTCCATAGCAGTTTAGTGACCCTGATAGTGTGGGCACAAAGAGCACCCCCAGCTCCAACCATCCATAAAACACTTTTGGGGGGATATTGAGACAGGGTTGCTTTTTGTAGCTTTGGCTGTCCTGGAACTCACTCTGTAGACCAGGCTGTGTTTGGACTCACAGAAATCTGCCTGCCTCTGCCTCCCAAGTGCTGTGATTAAAGGTGTGTGCCACCATGCCAGGCTCCTAAAACATTTTAAGTTCCCCTGATTGCTTCAGGAATACGAATCCTGGAGTGGCCACAGCAAACGAGCAGAGCCTGGAAGGACCTGACTCCCACACGCAACTCTAGAGATCAGAGTCTAAAGTCAGCATACACCCCTTCACAGGGACTGGGGGAGGATCCTTCCCAGCTCTCCTAGCAGCTCCCCGTGTCCCTTGGCTGTGGCCACACACCCCTACCTCTGTGCCCTTCACCTTGCCTTTTCCTTCTGAGTCTCCGCTCTGCCTCTTACGAGGACCTCTGTCATTGGACTTGGGGCCACCTGGATGACCAGGGTGATCTCATCTCTTCATCTTTAATGGGGCCAACCTCCACAAGGATGTCTCTCATGTGCGGCCACGGGCCCAGGAGTCAGGAGGTGCACACATTATTCTGGGAGACCTGCCTGTCCAGCAGCCCCAGTGAGCGGGCATCTCTTCATTGAAACCCTCAGCTGAGGGTCCCTGGGTCCCTCCCAGCCTGTTCCAGGAAAGGGGCTCCAAAGCAGAGCTTGCTTTTGCCCCCTTATGCTCTCCACTCTTCATTGCCAGAAGCATCTTTGCTGGGGGAGGGTGTCCTAGCCTTCCCCCTAAGCCTGGGACAGGACAGTAGGATCACAGACTTGCAGAGACTCCTTGGCCTGGTCAGCTTTATAAGGGAAGATACAGCTTAGTTCCCAGCAGTCGGGGTTGGGAGGCAATGCTGGGACATGAACATTCTGAGTCTTTGGAGGCAGGGATAGCAGCACCTGGTGAATGTCATGTCCAATGACTCTGTCCTTAACACTGGAACTTTTCCACCCAAGACATCCTTTTCAAGTAGACGAATGTGTGAGAATGCCTGTGTTCCCAGAACTCCATGGCTAGCCTAGCCTGTGGAACAAGATGAGACACAGGACCCTTCGCCCTCCTACGTGCCCCAGCCCATGTGACTTCTATAGTTATATGGCCTAGGACAGCACCAGCTCCCTGCATTGCAGCTTTTCCCACCTTGTCTGGAGCCAGCCTTGAAAACTGAGCTTATTTGGAGAGTAGCAGGCAAGCTGGGCAGCAATCAGAAGCAAGAGCCAGTAAAAGGCAGCAAGGAGCAACTCAGGCTTCAGGATGCCTGGCTTTGAGCGGGTGGTCCCTTGTTTTCATAGTGCCATCAACCACACCCTCGACCCTTAGGTTACCCTTCAAAGTGAGTGAGGCACAACATACTTCAATGGCAGTGCTGCATTTCTGGGGCTGACTACCTGCTCCTACGGTAAGTAAATGCTTACTCTCTCCTTCGGCCAGCAAATACAGAGACCCCTGGTGGGCTCTGTGCTATGCTAGGTGCTATAACAGAAACCAACATGAAATCAAGGACCTGTCGCCACACCATTGACGCACTACCGCAGGAACCAGACACTGTTGCAAAAGACAAGCTATGGAGAGTCCATGTACAGTTGGGACCAGGCAGCCTTTAAACTCCCTGCATATGACAGCACAGGGGTGGCAGGCTCCTGATTTGCCAACCTCCCATCTCTTGGCATTCAACAGGCCCTAGATGGCAGTGCAGGCACACCTGGAGGCTATCTCAGGACTAGAAGTTCTGGCTACCCTGTTTACTCTACTACCTTTTCAGGTACTGGAGGGAAACCTTTCCTGTCTCTGTCAGCTCCTGGGGACTCTAGACAGACTTTGGTTTGTGACCCCATTACCCCAGTCTCTGTCTCCCTCTTTGTGTGGCCTTTTTCTTCTTATTCTTAGGAGGACGCCTATCACTGGATTTAAGCTCACCTGGAGATCACCTCAACTCCCTTTGCAAAGACTCCCCTACTTCTTTGAGGCAGGGTGTCATTGTGTAACCCTGGCTGTCCTGGAACTCCTTTTGTAGACCAGTCTGGTCTTGAACCCACAGAGATCCACCTGCCTCTGTCTCCTGAGTCTTGGAATTAAAGGTGTGCGCCACTGTGCCCTGTTACCACCTTCCTTTCCAAAAACTCTGCATAGGTGTTTTGCCTACTTATGTCTGTGTACCACAAGTTTGTCTAGTGCCTGAGGATGCCAGAAGAGGGTGTTGGAGCCCCTAGAACTAGAGTTTTATCTGGTTATGAGTTAGCATGCGGGTGCTAAGAATGAAACTGGGTCCTCTAGAAAAGCCGCCAGGACTCTTAACTCCTGAGCTATCTCGCCAGCTCCTTCAACGACCTTTTGCCTCCATCAGGCCACACTCACAGACTTCATGACATGGGCAGATCTTGGTGAGCTAGTGCTTCCATCACTGTGTGTCACACTGTCAGGGACTGCATTTCTTAGAACAATAGTTTTGTGGGCTATTGATTAATGGCTGATTCTGGCTGAATTGTGAAGAACCTGGGCTCTACAGTGAGGACCCCTCCCTTTTCCTTGCTGGGCCACCATACCAACAAAACTTGCAGCTTTGTCCACAGTATATGAGAAGCCTAATATCCTTTCTCTATCACTTTGCCTCTGATAGCAAAGCTTAACAAGAGTTCCCATCTCCAAGTGGACGGGGTATGTTTGTGGTTGGGCACACATGCAGGTTGGTGTCTGAGGTCTGAGATGCTCCTCAGGATGACAGAAGGGCTAGACACTGGAAGAACCGATCTAAAATGTGAGTGAACCAGAGGCAGGGGGTGCTGCTGCCTTTTCTGAGGGAGGAAGCAGGTAAATCTGGGATACAAGGGGTGGGTGATGGGCCCAGCCATGTGATGTGGGTTTCCTGGTTCCTCTTCAGTTCCACCAGGGTCTGCTTGTGGTTACCGCTGAGTCTGGACCCTAACTTTTGCTCCCAGTGGCCCCACCTGAGAGGTGGGGTGCATCCACACACCACAAGTTTCTCTTTTATGAAAAAAGTTTTGCACTTCTTTCCTTGAAAATTATGCAGCCCCGTAAACGCCATTCCCAGGTGAGCTATGTAGATCAGGCGCTTTTCCTCCCTGAACAGCATTCTGTTTTCCCAGGAGTTAATCATTGGCCTTTGGGCTGCTGTTTGCTTAGCTTCCCACGCACTTATCGCTAATTCAACCCTATACTCTCCTCCGGGTGTGTAAATGTTCTTAAGATGTTCAAACACACCAGGCATTCTAGCGATTTCACCCTGGAGTAAATCTCTAACAGTGCAGACTCTGACCTGCCACAAGTGGTCCGTCTGCTCCCACCCCGAGTGCAATCACATCCTGGGTCTCTCCCTTCTCCTGGGGAGGCCCACTCCTCTCCTATTCAGTTAATGCTCAATTTTTAGTTTTTTCAAAAAAATATACCGCATGTGTAAAGTTTAGTACCTATATTTTAGAAGATCCACAGTAGCTATCAGGAGCCTTGGGCTTTCCATGTGACCTGGAGCAGTTTCTCCCCTCTAGATCCTTCTATTATCTATAGAAGGACAGGTTTGGACTGCGGTTATTCATTAATCCTTCACTTATTCATTCAACAGACATTTGTTTAGCAGTGACTCTTAAGAAAACAGTTTATCATGGAAAAGGTCAAACATAAACAAAAGTAAAGAATAGTTAATGAAGGCCCATGGATCAATCAGCTAGAGTCAACACTTCTCAATGATTTATTCACATTTTTCATATATATGGTCTTCTCCCTGGAATATTTTCTCAAAAAAACTTTTTTGAAGCAGAGTCTCAATAGGTAGCTCTGGTTGGCCTAAAACTCACTATGCTGGCCTGGAACTTGCAGTGATCTTGCTGCCTTTGCCTCTTGAGTTCTAGGATTTCAGCTGTGGATTCATTAGAGAGACATTCAGAACACTGGTTCTTCACCCGGAAGCTTACCAGCCTGGGCATCTGGCCTGCCAGCAGCACAGCATTAGAACCGTTGGTGGCGAGTCTCCTGTCGTTCAGGCACTTCTTCCTGAAACCAGCACAGCAATCAAAGTGTTTAACTGCTCATCACCCCAAGGGCCTTGGACTTCTTCTTAATGGCTGTTTCTTTTTCTGCATGTAGTGCTGGGGAAAGAACACAGGGCTTTGTGCGTACTAGTTGAACTCTCTGACACAGAGCCAAATCCCAACTAGCAGTGCCATATCTGTTTCAATAGGAAACCTTTCGCCCCATTTTCCTTTCCTTCTAGCAGTAGACAGAAGACTCAGTGTCTCCACATCTCTTCCCACTGTTTTTTGTGTTAGTCATTCTGACAGGTGTGTCTTGAGTCTGCATTGTGGTTTTGATTTACATTTCCCTAAAGGCTAATGATATTGAGTGTCATTTTATGCACGGCATGCATATTGGTTACTTTTTTGGTCATATATCTTACATATTTTGTTTTGTTTTATTTTGTTGTTTGAGACAGGGTTTCTCTGTGTGGAGCCTGTACTGGAACTCACTCTGTAGACCAGGCTGGCCTTGAACTCACAGAGATCTGCCTGCCTCTGCCTCCTGAGTATTGGGATTAAAGGTGTGCACCGCTGCTGGCTTAGTACCCAGATGATTTTATAGTCAAATTGAAAAGTACTGTTATCCAACTTACTTTAATAGGAAAACAGAACCTTGATATGAACTAGACAAACACAGACCAAGAAAGGAATATCTGAGGCCCATTTAGTCTTAAACAGAGACAAAAGTTCTAAATAATTACAAGAAATGGAATCTAAATACATATAAAAATAAGCAAAAATGATGAAGTTTTGCAAATGTCAGCAATTACAGAGTGAGTTAATACTGAAATATCTATCTGTAAATGAGTTTTTTTGTTTTTTTTTTTGAGACAAGGTTTCTCTGTGTAATAGCCCTGTCTGTCCTGGAATTCTCTCTGTAGACCAGGCTGGTCTCAAATTCACAGAGATCCTCCTGCCTCTGCCTCCCAAGTGCTAAGATTAAAGGCATGGCCCACTGCCAGGTTCTTAAGTCTTTTTTAAATGTTCTGATTTTCCTGCCCTTATTATTTAGCCTCTCCCCAATCCCTGGAACATTTAAAAATAATGAATGTTTGCTGTGGAATAATTTTAGTTTGGTAGAGAAGACACAAAGACAGCACACTGAGCTCCCACAGGTCCCCAACCTCTCCCCCTCATTGTTAACCTCTGACATTACCATGCTGCCTTTGTCATAACTGCGAAAACAAGACAATCAAGACAATGTCAGTATTATGGTTGGAAGCTGAAGTGGCCCTTTGGAGGCTCATGTATTGAAAGTTTGGTTCCCAGGTGGTGTATCCAATCATTAAGAAGTGATCAGATGAGCCGAGTGGCGGTGGCGCACGCCTTTAATCCCAGCACACGGGAGGCAGAGGCAGGTCCGCAGAGTTCCAGGACAGCCAAGGCTACATAGACAAACCTTGTCTCAAAGAAGAAGAAAAGAAGAAAGGAAGAAGTAGTAATGGTGATGATCAGATTCTGAAAGCTCTGACACATAGATCCCAGGAATTGAACTCAGGTCATCAGCGTGGTAGCAAGTGACATAATCAATGAATTGACCTATTGGTGGATTCATAATTGAATGGGCTACTGGGAGGTGGTAGAAACTGTGGGTGGTGAAGACTATTTGGAGGTTGTGGATGTGACTTTGAAGGATATCTTGTCTCTTGTCCTTCTTGCCTCCTTTTCTGTTCTAGATTCAAATAGCACTTTTTGTCCAGATAATTTAAAATTAAATGCTAAATGCCATGCCATTTTCCATCACAAATACTTAGGTATAGATTTCAAACTTTTAAGGATTAGTGAAAAATGACCGTACATGCCAGGCAGTGGTGGCATACCTTTCATTTTAGCACTCAGGAGGCAGAGGCAGACAGATCTGAGTTCAAGGCCAGCCTGGTTTACAGATCAGTTCTAGGGCACCTAGAGCTGTTGTTACACAGAGAAACCTTGTCTTGAAAAACCAAAACCCAAAACAAACAAAAACAACAACAAAAACCTACAATGCTATTATTGTGTGCAATATTCAAAGTAATTCTTTAATGTCACCCAATGCAGTTTTGCTAATTGTTTCAGAGAATCTTATTGTAGCTAGTTCATTCAGACAAGACATAATGACACATTTCTCTCCCTTTTATTCTATTGACTGGTTTAGTGTATGCTGTGTGTGTATGTTTTTATGTGCACAAGTGTGCATACATGAAGGAATGGGTGCACGTGTGTGTTTATGAAGGCCAAAGGTCAATGATAGGAATCTTCCTCTGTCATTCTTCACTTTATTTTGACATGGGGTCTCTCAGCAAACTGGAGCTCCAAGATTTGGCCAGGCTAGTTGCCCGGTGAGCCCCATGGGTCCCCCTATCTCCACCTTCCCAAGCATTGGTATTACAGCTATGGTACCATACCTGGCTTTAAAAGTTTTAATTGAATTTTATTTGCTCATTTTTTGGGGGGGTACATGTTATGACATACATGTGGAGGTTGTAGGACGATTTTCAGGAGTTGGTTTTCTCGGTCCACCATATGAAACCCAGGTATTGAATTCAGGTCATCAGTGTGGAAACAAGTGCCTTTACCCTGAAGGCCGTATTTCTGATTTCCATTTTATTCATTTATTTACTTAATTATTTTATGTGTATGAGTGTTTTGCTTTCATGTATCTCTGTGTACCATACACATGCAATGCCTATGAAGTCAGAATAGGGCATCGAATCCCATGGAACTGAAGTTACAGACAGTTGTTAATTGCCATGTAGACAATGGCTGCTCTTAACTGCTGAGCTATCTCTCCAGCTCCTGGTTCCCCATTTTAAACAGTTATTTTATCCATGCCTGGCTTTTTAAAATTGATTTATTGACCTATACATTTTTCTCTGCTCCCCTCCCTGCCTCTCCCCTCCCCCTTCAACCCTC
>LOJH01050090.1:0-12738 GCA_001685095.1 Ellobius talpinus
TTTACACAATGGAGTACTACATAGCAGAAAAAAATAATGACATCTTAAAATTTGCAGGAAAATAGGTGGAGCTAGTAAACATTATTTTGAGTGAGGAAACCCAGATCAAGAAAGACAATTATCATATGTACTCACTCATAAGTGGTTTTTAAACATAAAACAAAGAAAACCAACCTACAAGTCACAATCCCAGAGAACCTAGACAACAATGAGGACACTAAGAGAGACTTATAGATCTAATCTACATAGGAAGTAGAAGAAGACACGATCTCCTGAGTAAATTGGGAGAAAGAGGACCATGGGAGAGGGTTGGAGGGGAGGGGAGAGGCAGAGAGGGGAGCAGAGAAACATGTGTAGCTCAATAAATCAATAAAAAAGTCAGCTCTAGGGGACCCAAGGCCCCCTTCTGGCCTCTGAGTAAACTTGCACACACATGCCATGTAAACACAGACAGGCATCACACCATCTTCACAAATGTATAACACTTCGGTAAGCATGAAACACATGGTACATGGTGATTTTATACAAAATAAAAAATTAATAAACAGTATCGTGATCACATGAAACAATGCAAAGATACAGGTCACTAAACTACCAGTCAGTTGAAATTACTCAAATTGAAGAGAGCAAATGATTTAAAAATTAAACAGAACTTTAATAAATTACTTATCAGTAGGCAAAAATACAGATGTTTGTTTCAGTTACACTTCAAGTGGTAGGGCCACCAGTGTTTACTACCAACCATCCTGGGATAGTGTTCTTTACATGGTTTTTTCCTTTTGACTTTCCTAGTCTAAGAAGTACATATTTTTCAGTATTTAAAGCAGGAAAAAATACCAGTAAATAATTGGCTAGCTTTAGTTAATTTATTTTCTGATAATTTATTTTATCCCAAGATAGGTGTGGTGGTAGACACATAAGACTCCAACACTTAGGATGCTGAAGCAGGAGGATTGCCAAGTTCGGGGTCAGCAGGATGAACAAAGGAGACCCAATTTCACGAGGAAAGGAAGCAGGAAGAGGAGAGAGTAGAAAAGAAGAAGAAAAGGATTCCCTAACTGACATTTTAGAAGCTTTCCCTGAACATGAGGCAATATGTTTAAATGATGTAATTAAGTTTTAGTGTTCTGGTCACTCTGTCTGTGGTATCCCTCAGCAACAGTCCCCACTGTCCCATGCCATCTCTGCCACCCACCCCGCAAGAGAGACAATTCTAAACTATGAAAATCACAAGAGAAAAAGCCATAACAAACTCCTTCCCTAACAGGGAGTCACAAGCATGAAGAATGCAGACTTCTGTGCCAGGCTGAAAAGGAGGAGGAAGAAGAGGAAAAACTTGCTACTTTCTTTGACAGAAGACCTTTGTCTTGAAAACTACTAAAACTGGGGACGAAGGTTTTTATTTGAAATACCTTCAGATTCTCCCTCTTCCCTCGCATGCAGGCTTTTATGGTGTTGTTCCTGCGGCCCATTCTCTACCAATAAAAACAAAGATCACATCTCAGAACATGAACAATGCCACCAAGCTTTGGAAACTGATAAGGGACAAAAGTATTTTTGTTTTCTGGTTACTTACATTGGTGTATTCAAAAGCAGTTCTCTTAAAACAAAACCAATCAACTCGATGACTTGATGGCATTCCTGTTGGAATTTATAGTTTATTATTTTGCTTTTTTTAATCCTTTTGCATATCCTTTTTGAAAGGGTCAGAAGGAGCAAGGAAGCTTCCAGTCTATGAAAACGCACATAGCATCTCTAAACTATTGAAGATGCTTTTCAGTTTTAGGAGATGATGATACAAAAAATGCTGGTGCTGTGTTTCTGTTTGTGGGATTTTAAAATTCAGTTTAGTCTCCAGACCCTTGCAGAAGGAAGACAGCAATCAGTTCGTTCATTGGCTGAAAACTTTCAGCGAGTCTTTATCATGCCTACCACATTCCAAACACNCACACACACACACACACACACACACACATTGTCGAGAAAGAACCCTCTAGAAGATGGTCAGAGAGGGCTAGGAGAGTGGCTTGGTTCATAGAGTGATTTGTCTAGCTTTGACAAAGTCCTGCATTGTATAAATTGGGTGTGTGGCGTATGCTTGCAATCCAAGCGGTTGGGAGGTGCAGTCAGGAATATCAAAAAGTCAAGAGCATCCTCTGCTACATAGAAAATAAAGAGACCAGCCTGGGGTACATGAGACTTTGTCTCAAAAATAGAAAGAGGATAGGGTAAATGTCTACAAGCCCAGAAGTGAAGGACCACTTTCAGTGTGACATTTACAAGGATTGTACCGGTGGGGGGGGGCATGTTGTACCTGCCTGTAATCTCAGCATCAGGAGGCCATGATAAGAGAATCTCAAGTGTGAGGACAGCCTAAGAGAGAGAACTTGGGAATGACTCTCCGGTGATTTTACTGTTGAAGGATTCAGAGGGGCTGATCAAATCTTCGTTCACAGAATGACAGAATGTAAGCACACAATCTGAACACACTAAGTCCCTTAAGGAGCACAGATGTGGCGCTGCTTTGAAAGTGAAGCCGCATCACAGTAGAGGTTAAACATGCCTGTCTTAACATTTAGCCTTTTCTGGATCCATAGTCATTTGCTAAAACACCCTCCAAATAAACAATCCGAAAATAAAAATAAACACTAATGGACTTAACGTGTAGTTTCTGTCTGAATGTCTTCCAATATTAAAAAAATGAAGTATGAAGTATTTCACAAAGTAGACTTTGGCATCAATTCAGCAGCATACATTTTATAAGATGAGATAAAAATCAAATGACATCAGATAGAGATGGCTGGAATTAACAACACTGAGGACATTCGTAGACAAACCTGTCACATATTTCTGGTTTTGTTTGGCTCAAATTAGGAGGTGCTTTTGGGTTTTACCTTGGCACAAGTTATGAAATGGTTTCGTGTCCTCCTTATTTACTTTGAACTGGTTTCTCAGCGAGCGCATGCGGCTTAAGAAAACAGGTGTTCCTGTACAATCCCTGGGAGGCTTTGTTTAAGTTTAACGTGATTCGCTTAAGGAATCAGGGACTGTATGAGCACCTTGTTTTGTTTTGACATAAGTTAGCAGATGAAGTTTACTTGGATTTCAGTAAATGGTGATTTGTCATTTAAAAAAAAAAAGTACCCATGACTGTTACAGCAATCTGTTGAAACTTGTCAATGCTTTGAAACCACTAATGATGCCATGCTTCGTGCTTTGGTTTCAGAGGGCTTTAGGAATATAGAATAAAACCTACTAGAGGTCATCTCGCCTCCTTAGCCCATCATTATGCCTCCCCTCGGTGAGCCCAATGGGAGTAAGGATAATAAATACCACGGACATTCCAGAATCTGGAGGTTGTTTTTCAATGCTAAGAATCAAACCGAGGACCATACATTGACTAGACAAGTAACCCACATTGCTGATTGCATTTTTTTCTTTAGGAAAACTAAGAAAACAAGCATATTGATAGTCCTTTCACTTTTCCCCCCTTGCAAAGGTGCTATCACACACACGCTGATGGCACTGAGCTTCTGTGCACAGGACTGAATGAGCTCTACTTATTTCTTGTTTCTGCAGACAGAACTAGAAAGCCATTAAGAATATAGGGATCACCGCGTGTGGAGTATACTTCAGTGTGAAACCCAAGAAGAATGAGTTTCCCTTGGCCTCCCCCTACGCCCCAACTAAGAAAAAAAAATCAAAGCAACTTCCTAGGATCATAGTTAAACACTAAGTAACATGTTATCCGGGGTTTGGAGATGGGTATGTGGATCGTGTTAAGTTCAACCCACCTATGCCTTACATGTATAGCTCTGTTTCTTGTTTGTTTTTCTGCGGGAGAGGAAGTTCAAAACATGGCTATCAGTTGTGATGATCTGAGAGACTGTCATCTCTGAACATGTGCTCAGTGGTTGTGATTAACACCAAAGGAGACTCCAGGGCAGGCAAGTGTTTGGTCTCTTTGCCTTGCCCATCATCAATCACAGCCTACAATTGACTTGGAGAAACTGAAGAGAGGAAGCTTTATCTTGAAATACTGTCTTTTCTCAGAAGGCCTGGTGGCATTTGAAGTCCATCTAATGGACCATGTTGTTGGGATTCGAGCTTCACTCTCTCCAGTCTGGGCTTTAAGAAAGCTAAGAGCTCTGAAAATATTTAGTCAAGTGCCTAAAAATGCATGATACTATTGAATGCAGTTATATGGATATTATGGGTAAGTAATAACCATTGGTCCTTGGGTAAAAGAAAATGTTAAGTGATTTTTATTTGCTCTGAGTGTAACTGTGTGATGTTAGGATTTGGCATTTCCTTCTGGGAAACCTATTATGGGATGTCCTGCCAAGATAAAGGAAGAAGGAAATTAGAGCCCCACCCCAGAACGACTATATGGAGGGTTTTTATAAACACTTTTAAAAATAGCTGGTCTGATGATAGGATCAATTGACCTTCAGGAATATTTCCTAATATCACTTGCTATGAGGCATTAGTTTCCAAATCTGCATGGCTACCAGTCTGATGGGAGTCCCACTTCCCTCTTCTAGAATTTACCCAACTTTGTTCCCAGCTCTGCGATAGTTTCCAGCTCTCCATCCAGAAGACTTTGAATCGGCCCCACCATTGTGGAAAGAGCATTGGCCCTTGACTTTCTGCACTGTGGAAAGGTCTAGGGGGAGGGTTTTTTGTTTTTTTTTTGTTTTTTTTTTAATTTGGCCTTTGAGATTTTTCTTCAGTATACCCTTAGCATCACAACACGAAGAGGCTGTTCTTTCTGAGAAAACATCACTGATAATATTGGGATAATTTTCCAGTTAAAGGGCAATTATTATTCTCTACATTGACAGAGAGGTGGTATCCTGAACCACGGCTGACTTAGCCATAGTTTAGCTTTGTAAGTCAGTTAAAAGGCAAGGTAGACATGGGCTTCTGAACATACCTGTACTAACCTCCCCTGACTGATACTTATGCACCAAGATTATGTGCTGCACTTATAGAAGTTCTCTTCTGTCTCTTTGGGCTGCCATAACAAAATATTATAGACTGAGTTCATGAAGGACAGAAAACTATTTCTCATAGTCCATAGGCTGAGTGGTTCAAGGTCCAGTCACTGTAAGATTCGGGGTTTAATTGGAGCCCATTTCCTTATTTCCTTATGGTAGTTGCCTCACACTCTGCACAGGGAAGAGCTCTGGTCTTAGACCTCTCATAAGGATACTCATCCTACTTCTGAGTTCTGCAGTGGCATGGCTAGATCGCCCTATACCTCCAACGGCAATTGTATTTCAACATTTAAATTGGGGTCAAGACGTAAATGCTCAAGCCATAGTAGTATCCTAGGCTGTGGTACATTTTTCTATTCTCAGACTCACCCTTTCAGAACTACAACAGATCTGAAAGCCCTGTCTAGTTTGGATGAATGCAGGTTCCCCAAGGTAGGGACATGTCTGTTATGAGTTAAACTCATTGTGATACTTTATCAGAAAAATGAGATAAAATATAATTTGAATAAGGTGAGAGAAGGAAGCGGAAGAAAAGGATTGAATATTTCCATTTACCTCAATAGAAATGGAAAGTTATTTTACTTTTGGGGCCTTGATTATAAGTCATTATCACTTAGGATATTGTTTGACTTAACTTGTTCCAACATCAAGGTCAGCACAGAGCACTTCCTGCTGCAGATCTCAGCAGGTGTTCATGTAGTAGCCTCTCTGAACACATGTTTGGCAAATCTCTATGTGGTTTCTTTAAGAGAAGGGAATAGAGATGCCTAACCATGTTAACTTAAAAAAATCAGAGTTGACCCATAAGGATCGATAATAAGATTTGTATCGCAGTGCAGTTCTAAGCCTATGCTCTTTCTCACACTCTCATAAGGTAATTTTTCATGGACATATATTCATCAGCTGATATTGTTTATAGTTGGAGCATTATATTAATCATCTAGCACAGGAAATTAATTTTTCACATGAAATAAACATGAGCTACCTCAGCTTCTTGTTCATAGGTGTAAAAGCTAAAAACAGCTCAAAAGCAGGGCAAGTTCCAGGGCTCTAGAAGCTCTGGGGGAGCACAGTGATGGATTAGCATAATTATCTTTCTAATTATTTGCAACAAACCACTTCATTTCCACTGGCTCTAGTGTAGACACCTATGATTTCATTAGTAGTTAGCAATTATTCATAAGACGATCTTTCTGCCAATGTGTTTTCTTGAATCCTTGTGGTATTTTATTTTTGGCATTATTTTTATCTCTTCATTTTGTGTGTGTGTATGTGTGTGTATGTATGTGTGTGTATGTATGTGTGTATGTGTGTGTATGTGTGTATGTGTGTATGTATGTGTGTATGTATGTGTGTGTATGTGTGTATGTGTGTATGTATGTGTGTGTATGTTTGTGTGTGTGTGTGTGTGTATATGTGTGTGTATGTATGTGTGTGTATATGTGTGTGTATGTATGTGTGTATGTATATGTGTGTGTGTGTGTAGGCCTGAGAACAGCTTGTTGCAGTATGTTCTTTTCTTCTGCCATAAGGGCTCCAGAGATTAAAATCAGGACATTAGACTTGGTGGCAAGGGCCTTGTCTCCTGAGCCATCTTGTCAAGTGTCTTTATGGCAACTTGAACAGTTTTAACAGTAGTTTTCTAATCATTTGGTGTGTTACCACTGAAACAGTATTTGAGAACACAGAATGGTCAGTAATCACAGTCTTTGACTTGTAGAAATAGGTCAGCTACCCTAATGGTCAGTGCTAAAAGAGAAATCAACAGGAAGACACACTAAAGGCGAACTGAAGAATCAAACACAAACTTTGTGCCAGAAGATGATGGTACATGACCTTAATCCCTGGACTCAGGAGGCAGAGGCAGAAGAAGCAGGAAGATTTCTGAGTTCGAGGCCAGTCTGGTCTGCACAGCAAGTTCTGAAACAGACGGGGCTACACAGAGAAACCCTGTCTCAAAAACAAACAAACAAACAAAAATCAACTAACCAAACCAACCAAACAAAAAACCTTGGGAAAATTTCCTCAGGTGATGCTGGTTTAGCCAAGTTTTAAAGACGGGGATGTAGGTGGGATAGTAGTATCTAGTTTTCTTAGAACTACAACTTTTGGAAACATAGGTTCACTTACAATTTGCAAAACATTTTGCATGCTCAACATGATAATTATTGAAGTAGTTTTTCAGTGATTATAACACATAAAGATCAAGTCACTCCAAACTGCCTTTAAATATACCATGAATTTGAATAATATAGACATCAGATATTTAGATATATAAAGCATATCATTTATTTAATCTAACACTGATACATACATACAGATTCATGGATTCCCTAGAATAATAATTTAGCTTCTTGGAGTAAATTATTCTTTGCCCTGCATATTAGAAATCACAGATTTTGCGTATAAGTGAGCAACGGAGGGGGTAAGGACGGCGATCTATTGTGACACAAGGGTGCTGAGTGACGACAGTTGGTAGACTTTGGGTTCCTGTTAGTTTTCTGTTGCTTGACAAAACCTTCTGACCCAAAGCAATTCAGGGGCTGAAAGAATTTCTTTCAGCTTCCATTTTCTTTCTAGGACATACCCCATCCTTGAGGGAAGCTAGGGCAGGTGCTCAAGAAGGAATTAAAGCAGAAACGATTGAGGAATGCCACTCACTTGTTTATCCTCTGGTTCATGTCCTGATACAACCAGGCCAGTCTGCCCAAGGATGGTGCTGCCCACAGTGGGCTGAGCTTCAGGCCCTCCCACATCAATCATCACTCAGGAAAATCTCTCACAGGCCAATCTGATGGAGGCGATTCTTTAGCTGAGGCTTCCTCTTTCCAGATGATCCTAGTTTCTATCAAGTTGACAGTAAAAGCCATACAGCACCATTTGCTCTTCGTTTTAGAGACGCCATTAAAACACTAGAGGAGCACATAGTAACATGATCCAAAGACAGCTGAAGAAAATGAATTCAGTCTGGCATGCAATACCTGCCAGAATGCCTAAATATGCAGGGGCTCACCATGTCTGTGTTTGTTTGATAAACAAAGACAATTGAATGCAAGGACAGAGTTTCGCAAAAATCTAAGAAGGTTTACAAATGCCGAGTCTGTGAAGAAACCAGGGCAGTGACGGGTAGCAAATAAGAGAACTGGAGGTAAACACTAAGTGGCCCCATGTGCTCTTCACAGGGACCCTTCTATACAGACACAGAATAAAGGCCACACTAGGGTGAGCAAAAATAGGTCGTTGATAAAGAAAGTGAGCGGTTAGCAGTATTATGCCAGAAAACATGACAGTCTCTTTGAAGAAATCTTGGGCATTGTGTAATAGAGAGCAGATACACATCTTCCCAGACTTGGCAGCTACAATAACAGAGCTCTGGACACGGCGTATGGGGCATACCTGTGAGGAAGACAAGATGAAAACATCACTGAGCTCTTAGCTCAAATATAAATATTTGGGAAAGATGGCATGTCATGCTAAGCAATTTACCCTCATTTAGTTCCAGCAGAAAAAAAAATTATAGTACTTTGCTCATTTTCCAGATGTTTTAGTTATTTTCAAATTTTAAATAGTAATAATTATTATTAAAAATTTTATTTCATTTGTGCATTTTGTTAATGTTCTTGTGTGTGTGAGAATGAGCACATAAGTAAATATACATATGTGTGCTGAGGGCATAAATCAACATGAGATGTCTTCCTTGATAACTCCCTACCTTATTAGTTTAGGCAGGCTCTCTCCCAGAAACACAGAGCTCACTGATTTGGCTAGACTGACTGTAAGCCAGCTCCTGGGACTGTCTTGTCTCTTAGTTCCCAACTCTGTCATTACCAACATATGCTACTTCACCCAGGTTTTACGTGGGTGAGGGGCTGAACTCACTTCTTCATGCTTACAGAGCAAGCGTGTCAGCAAAGACGGTTCCAAAACTAAAAGGAATTTGTTCAATTATGAAAACACTAGCCAAAAACGTAGGAGCAAGGCAAGAATTTGAATAGAAACATGGCTAAAAAAAATAAAATTAATGTTACCAGGTGGTGGTGGTGCTTGCCTCTAATCCCAGCACTCAGAAGGCAGAGGCAGTGAGTTCCAGGTCAGCCTGATCAACAAAGCAAGTTCCAGAACAGTCAGGCCTACACAGAGAAACCATGTCTTAGAAAAACAAAATAATAATAATAATAATAATAGAAATTTGCTTGAATTTCTTTTTAGTGTCAGGATGTGGTTGATGGGTATAACAGGACAGGCAGAAATACCCAGTATAGAAAGAGTGGAAAGAGAAACACAACTGAAACCTGTTGTAAACAATGTATTAATCTTACATGCAGAATTTCTTGGGACAGTGAGAAGAAAATCTTGGTGATTAGTCTCCACAAATGCCTTTAGGAAGGTGAACCTCAAGTGCCTCAAAGATCAAGTGGCTCTTGACTGGAGCAGCAGGAGGACTGCCTATTTCTTGGAAATGGGCTTCACAGACCCTAGTTTCCAATGCTGATATTCCCAGTATTCTTGGGTACAGCTGTTATAGAAGACTGAGCCCTCTGTGTGGTTACAAACCACTGACATGGGTTTCTCTAGAGCAGTTATCATTATTATGTGTCATCAATAGCATTGTTTATGCTCCTAGGTGTGTCCTTACTCTTCCCCAGAAGTGTATTCCATGCAACATTTCAAGAGCTGTCAGGGACTTGTTACTACTTGCTACTTAAATAGAACTGAGGGGAGTGAGTTGCTAAGACTGTCAGGTCCGATGGGTCAGATGGGTTCTGAAACTGGCTACCAAGGCAGAGAGCCATCTTGAAAGGCAAAACAAGCAGGATACAATCTGTGTTAAGAAAGTATTATGGCTATAGTACATTATAAAATCTAAAAGAGTGATTGAGTAACTATCATCAGTAGCATCTCTGCCATAGAAAGTTGCTATAACTCTGGTTAGCCATGCTGATAAAATGTTTAAACAAATAATTGTAACAGGTAGACCAAGAAGCCTGTTCCACAGACAACATAAACAACAGATTAATTTTTGAGGGGGAAAAAGATACGTGATGTAATTATAGGTCTTTATTCATCCCAGAGAAAATTGAAGATGACGGTAGACATTAGACGAAGACAATATGCCAGTCTCTTCAACAAAAGAAAACATTCATAGTGAATGTCTGGGTTTGGAATTCAGACAATGAATGATTCTGCTTTATTGCTGTTTCATAGCCATCATCAAGCTGATTAACCTCAGTTGTTTCTCCTGTTAAATGGGAATATAGCACATTACAGGGTTTTTATAAGGACTAATGATAATGCGTTTAAGAAAGAGCTTTACTATTTCTGCTTCCTCATATCCCAATTCTTAGCTTACTACTTGTTACTGCTTTTTATATTTACTGTATACAAACTATGTTCTAATCCAGCAAAATCTCTTAACTCAAGGCTCGGAGATGTTACACAATTATCAAAAGCAAGAAAAGATACATTTTCAAAAAGTATAAACCATGCTAGGAAGTCTCAAATTAACTAAAAGAAAGCAGGGTGAAGAGATGAGTTTGGAATCTGTCCTCTCCCCTCTGAACCTAAAGAAACATTCAATAGAAGCATTTATAGTCAAGTATGATAATATTTCCACCTGATATTTTAAGGTCCTTTTAGGATGGCCTTCTGCCTTGGTTTGCCTGAGTACTTCCATTTTGTTCCTGCCATTCTGGTATGTTTGATATAATCCGTCCATCTCTTCACTTTGGAAGGCATGCCAATTTCTACGGCAAACACTTCTGCTCGTGAGAAACCGTTTTCACTTACATGTTCCTGAGAAGCCAAGGCAGACAGCACAGCAGAAGGCATTGAGCGCTTCATCAGCAAGCTTAGCAAACTGTCTGACTTGATGAGAAGACTCTGGAAGGCTTAGGGAGGAAAAATTTAAGTCCATATTGTATTAGTGGATTATAAGACAACAATTAAAGAGAAAACAAGGTAAAAAAATTTAATTGAAACTATTTTTATTTATGTGTTTATGCATGTACCTCGTGTGTGGGCAGGTACCTGGGGAGGTCACAATCCTGGAACTGGACTTACAGGTGGTTGTGAGCTACCTGATATGAGTGCTGGACATCAAACCCAGGTTCCCAAGAGCAGCGAGTCTCTAGAGCACTGAGTCATCTCTCTAGCCCAAGACAAAAATACATACAAGACCAAGAGCTGACCAAAGAACAAAGAGGAATACGCCAGGTCACTAGGAAACTGGATCACTGGTAAACAGTTACTAGTGAACAGGGAAAATGGGTCAAATTTGTCATTAAATATGTTTGTATTGTTCTTTTTTAAAAAATGGCTAGGGGTAAGTGGAGGGAATAGGAGGAGGGAAGGCAGTAGGAACTTGGATTGGTATGTATAATGAAAAGAGATAGTTTGTTTTCTTTTATTAAATAAATAAATAAAATGGCTAAAAATAGAAAATAAGAGAAACTTATTTGGGTTTCAAGGAAATGACATTCATTCATTCATTCATGCTAAAGATGGAACCAGGGCCACTGGGATACTTCGTCACAATTCTTTCTGCCTCTCATTTTGAAACAGGGTTTTGCTAACTTTCCAGATGAGCCTTGAGTTCTCTTTGTAAACCAATAGGCCTTGATCCTGCAGTCTTCCTTAGCCTCTCTAGTAGCTGAGATTATGTTCTAAGGACACGAGGTTTGATTTGAAGGTAATTTTAAAAATCAAACTATTAGAAGCTCTGCCCTCCCTGCCTGAATTTCTAGTGGGATTCACCAGTTAGCTCACTCTGAAATCTTGGATGCTGGAGATGAGTTCATTGTATAGAATTAAATGTGGAGGCTGTGTGGAACAAACCTGGTGTCTAGACAAGACTATTTCTTCTCTTCCCTCTTCTCTGTGGGTCCCACACAATTTGCAATACTTCCAAAGAATTAAGAGAAACAGAGACTATGACTTCTGCCAGTATAAAGAGATTATTCAATTTAAATCTGTTTTAATAGCTTACATAAGTTATATAAATCATTTAGTCAGTTTAACCATTATTGGCTTATGAAGCATGATATACTTATGATGTCACTGTATCATGTTAATCAGAACTATAAACACTATACTTTTTAATATCATTATGTACTCAGCCTTGCTTACTAGGAAAGACAAAAATAGGTGTCTTGGCATGGAACACAGACATAAAAAGAGTAGAAGGCTACCAATGATAGGCACTAGAAGAAAAACTTTGAGGTGTAATGATTCCTAGGAAAACACAATCATGCAGTGATTGTGAATCATGGGAAATTTTGTCTTTCATGGACTCGTCATACATAGTCTCCCAAAAGGGGTAAATTCTGTCAGTTCTGTGGTTGAAAAACAGAACAAAACAAACAAACCAACAAAAAACTACCTGACAATCCTCAAACAATTTGGACACCATTTTCTCTTTGTCATGACTTAATGTGCAAAGACTCTTGTCCCTACTTATCTTAAAATGTCAGTTTGTAAGGTCTTTCTGAGCATGTCAGCCAAGGACAGAAATCGGTAAGGAAAGGGTTTATAGATTTGATTAAAACAGAAGGAAATCTAGAAAAATACTTCCTTAGAAACAAACATATGGAAAAGAATACACAAAATCTATGGTGGACAAATGTAACTGTGGTAAATACTGTTCTTGAGTTCTCATGGTCAATTACATTTTTTTTCCATTAGAAACATGATTTGCATTTCTCTGATGACTAAGGATGTTGAGCATTTCCTTAAGTGTCTT
>LOJH01050091.1:0-12737 GCA_001685095.1 Ellobius talpinus
ATATATAGTAACAAAATCGACCTTAAATTTGTTTCTATATCATATCCCTACCCCCTTTCAGAGATTTAGTGTGGCCATAATTACTTATAATCAGCCCCATTTAAATGAAAACAAACATTTATAAACAATCATTTTGTGAATTTGGGCATTATTTTTCCAAACTGCTTCTTGCTATATGACGGGTGAAGTTTTTTTAGGGTTCATGGAAACCTTTTGGGAGGTCTTGTTCCGACAGACCACATTAGCCTAGAAGGATTCCACAGGTTCTTATCTTCTGTGGAAACAAAAGTAGAATCTCTTTTCCAAAGAAACATATCCTTATCCCAAATTTTGAAGTCAAGATACCTTTTTGTTGGTGTAATTTAGAAGCCCCTAGAATCAAATGTGTCTATGCTGTCAAAAATTCAAAGAAAACACAATAATATACATAATCCAGATTCTCTGTATATATTCCATCTTTATGTGGCTTTTTAGTCTATTATCTTTTAATATTTAGTTAATTATCTTTTCTCCTTTCTATACTCTTGTCTATACTGTTTTTCCTCTTTCTCCCAAACCTGTGTACATCTTTTCAACACATTATCACATTATGACCTCTTCAGAAGTTTATTTTTTTGTCTGAATCTGTCTTTATTGTATATCTGTAATAATTTTCTTCAGGAGCACCTTTTCTTTTTTCTTTTTCTTTTTCTTTTTTTTTGAATGCTAAGCAGGCATGACCAGATCCAATTCCTGGGACTTGCCTATTGGCTCTGCCCCATCTACCATAGCAGAATCAGGTTTACTGCCTCTATGAGCCATGCTTACCACCCCTTCTCCAGGGATGCAGTGAGTCTATGTTGTCATTAAGCAACTAGTAGTACACTGCTTACAAACCCCATTTATGTGCAGGATCTCTCAAAAGAGACAGAGTTAGTGCTGCCAGCAGGAACCAGCCACCTCTTAAAGAAGCCATGCAATATTTGCTGCTAAAGCTGTGTTAGGAAGTCTTCCCTTAAAGGAACTGTGCCTCTGCTCACCACCAGCAAACAGAGCCTACCCAAGAAAATGCTGCTTCAAAGAAACCATGCTTAACTCTCTTCTTATCTGCCTATAATTCCTTCCCAAGTTTTCTTAGGATTTATGTGGATGTAATTTCGCACATGGGTGCCATTATGTAAGCAGAAATGGCTAGTTCATATCCTGGCTCTCCAAACTTGAATAATCACACAGAAACTGTATTAATTACAGCACTACTTGGTCAATGACTCATGAATATTTTTAATTAGCTCTTACATCTAAAATTAACCCATTTTTATTAGTCTGTGTATCACCAAGAGGCTGTGGAGGCTGTGGTCAATCGGTAAGATTCCAGCAGTATCCTTCTCCTTCAGCAGCTACATGGTATCTCTTTGACTCCACTTACTCTTTATATATATATATATATTATATGTGTGTGTGTGTGTGTGTGTGTGTGTGTGTGTGTGTCTGTGTGTGCCTGTGTGCTTCTTTGTTCAAATTTCCTGCCTGGCTTTGCTTTGCTAAACCATTTGGCAAAACATCTTTATTAGCCAATGGTAATAAAACCTATTCACAGCATGCAGAGGGGAATTTCCCATCTCCAATATGTGCTTTTACACTCAGAAGATTAACTATTAATAGAGAATGCTGAGTAAGTAGTAACTTCAAAGAAGGAAAAGGAAACAACATATACTTACTGATAATTACTAAGGAATTCACTAAGCATGTGAAAGATATCACCAATGGAAGTGACCAAACACATGATGTTAGGATGAAAAGAATTTTGATTTTCAAATGGAAATTTTGAAATTAAACTTGTGTTTTGATGAGTAGTATTGGAATTAACATTCAAGTAGGAATTGAATACATCCACAAATGGTCAAAGCATATGATAAATGAATCATGGCCAACTATATTATGTGACAGCTCCTTAATTGTGGACTGTTATCACTGTGACAACCAGAAATATGGGTAACTTAAATACTCCCAAGTCTAGTTGGTTCATGGTTCATATGTGGTTTTGGGGGTATGGACATTAAGACAGATTTGTATATGTGTAGAAGAAAAGACACTCAGTAATTTTCTCCTTAACTTCTATATGAAATAATGAAAGTCATTAAGTAAATGAAAAGCTCTACTGGAAATCAATACTCATAACTAAGATCAGAAAATACATCTAAGTTTTCTATGATTGTTTGATCCTTGAAATAACTGTCACTAACCCCACCTTGGTTTCTAATAGAATAAGTTATCATTAGGTCAGCGTTTGCAGAAAATAAAGGGTATAGTATACATTATCTGAAATTACAAATATTTGAATGTTTAGCACTTCCCAAAGAGAATATTAGCTTCCTGACAATAATTTTATTTCAATTAGTAGTGACATCATTTAAAGGTTTTCTAAAGTGAAAATAAATTTATCAGTAATCAAAATAAGTAATTCAGATTAATTATTGTCAATAGAAAGCCATGATATAAATGAAAGTTTGCCTAAATATGAGATATTTAGTAATTATCTATATAATGTGGATTCCTTAAGTAAAAAATATAGTTGTTAGAAATTTTCCAAAATATTTGTTGACATTTATAATTTTAATGAATAGGATTCTGGTCCTATTATGAAATAACTTCCTATTTATGTGGATAATATTTCTGGTTTTGCAAATATAAATCACAATTTTCTTTCAGAAGAGGTAGCTATATTGACTTTTCCATGATGGGAAAAAGAACACTACAATTTAAAATTTTGACCTTAGCAATGTTATTGCCTAGGGTATAGGTCTTAAAATTTTGTAGTTTTATTTCTAGACAAAATACAAACATTATTCTGTTGATGCTAATCATATATGCACACATACATACATTCTGCCTAGACTAAAGTACAAAAAATTCTAGATGGACATTTCTGTCTTACCCAGTCCAACCATTCAGTCCCATATAAGCACACAGAGGCTTACATTAATTATGAACTGTTCAGTCTATTGTCTAGGTCAGACTTATTACTAACTACCTATTGCAACTTAAAGCATCCCATAATTCTTATCTATGTTTAGTCATGAGTCATGGTACCTTTTTTTCAGTAACATATTCTCATCTTGCTTCCTCTGCTTCTGCATGATGATTAAGTCTCTGATTTTCCTCTTCCCAGAATTCTCCTAGTCTGATTTCCCCACCTATACTTCCTGCCTGGCTAATGGCCACATTGTTTTATTAAACCAATATGATGGACACATCTTCACAATAACAAAGAATATTATCCCCAAATATTTCCCCCTTTCTTTCAAAACAATCCCTGAATCTGATCTCTCTGATTTTCCTTTTCTCTTGACCATTATCCATAACAATGTATAATCAACACACTAAGAAAGAGAGGAACATCCATAATCTATTATTTGGGAATGTAGGCATAGTTTTCTAGGCTACTTCCTATTGATTGAGAGTACTGATAATCTTATGGGAACACAAAGAAAATTTAGGATTATGGTGAAGTCCTGACTGGAGTATTTTATGAGGCTGAATCATCTCAGCCAGCAGTCTTGAAGCTGTTCATCTGGATATAGAACTCAGAGGAAACTGCAACAGAAGTGCTCTAAAATATTGAGTCATCTGGGCTATACGTTCTAATTGTGGATTTTTCAGCATGTCTTCCTTCAGAAAACCTTATTTTCTTAACCAATAACGAATCCATAGCCTCTCACTTCCTTTAGAAATAAAATTGAAACCTCTTCTCCAAAGTAAAGTATCATTTGACTTACAATTTGAAATCAAAACATTTTTGAAACATATAGGTTAGATTAACATAGTAGCATCTACTATCAAATGTCCTTTAGCAGCCGTTGCTCCTTTCTCTTCAGTCAAACAATTCAAAGACAACACAATAATATATAATATCCAGATTCTATATGTATTTTCCATTTTTACAAGGCTTTTTTCTCTATTTCATTTATTTTTACTTTTAGTTTTTTCAAGACAGGGTTTCTCTGTGTATCTTTGACTGCCCTGGTTCTCACTCTGTAGACCAGGTTAGCCTCAAACTCTCAGAGATCTACCTTCATCAGCATCAAGTACTGTGATTAAAGGCATGTGTCACCATATACTACACTATTTTGAGACAAGGTTTTTCTGTATAACAGTCCTAGCTGACCCAGAACTAGGTCTTGTGGACCAGACTGGCCTCACACTCACAGAGATCTGTCTGCCTTCACCTTGCAAGTGTTGGGATTAAAGGCATGTGCCACCACTGCTCAAATCTTTTATACATATATATATGTGTGTGTGTATGTATGTATGTGTGTATGTATGTATGTATACATAGGCACTTTCTCTATCCCTTTTCTTTTCTCTCCCAAGCCTATGTATATTTTGAAACACACTGTAAACTGCTTAGAGGGTTTTTCACCTGAATCTGTTTTCACTGTATATCTCTATCTTTTTCTGACCACAAGAGTCATTAATCTGCTAAACCTACAGCTTTGGCTGCTGGCTCTGCCCCATTCTTTAGCTTTCTGAGAATTAATTTTTTTGGTGAAGGTCCTGGGAGAGCCATGTTTATTGTTATAACTCTGTGGAATTTCAAGACCCCTGATACCACCAAGAAGCATGTAACCAGTTACTCATAAACACCATCTAAGTGTTCTTTGGAAGAGTCTCTTAAAAGAGATGCTAGGTTTTTGCTGCTAGTGCTGAGTCAGAAAGCCTCTCTTAAAGGAGTCACCCTGTGCTTGCCACCAGCAAACAGAGTCTACCTGAGTAAAAAGTGTTACCATGAAATCACGAAGCTGCTCTTGACTCTGTTCTTATCTGTCTAAAATCTTTTTATTTTTTTAATTTTGCTTTCTCAGGTTTTATATGGAAATTCTTGCCAAATGTTTTGGCCCCATTTGTAGAAGGAATTTTCTGTCCTTTCCAGTTCCACAGCCATTAAGTCCCAAAGAAACAAAGAGAGGCCTACATTAATTATAAACTGTTTGGCCTATTATCTCTGGCTTTCTTATTAACTAACTCATATCTTAAATTAACCATAATTCTTGTCTGTATTAGACACGTGGCTTGGTGTCTTTTTTTCAGTTATACATTCTCATCTTGTTTCCTCTGTGTCTGGGTGACGACTGAAGACATCCTTTCTTCTTCCCAGAATTCTCCTATTCTGGTCACCTTACCTATACTTCCTGCCTGGTTACTGGCCAATCAGCATTTTATGAATCTAATACAACTGACAAAATCTTTACAGGGTACAAGACTATTGTCTCACAGCAAATCATATTTTAATATGTAGAAAGAAAAGTCAATACTCATCATAAGTGATATTCATGATCTGTGAATTGGTATCATGTAATTTGAAAGTTGATTATAATTGATTATGAACATATATTGCTAATCTATGAAGATTTTGATTTTTAGAATCATAACTAACAACTTAAGAGACATGGTCTCTTAAAATGATGGCTTAAGTTGCAAAAAAGAAAAATGAGCTCTTCATAATGACTAATGGAATAAATTCAAAGCAGTGATGAACATGGTAGATTATAATTCACCTGAACCAAAGAAAAAAATGGAACATCATTAAATCTTTTCAATAAAACCCTGAAGGTTTCATCCTGGTTATATATACTGAAGATGTTTGCTTCTCTTGTATAAGGCCTTTGCTTACTTGTACTTTTTCTATAACTTTATTTTGGAATGTAAATATGTGTATGTGTGTATAGTGTCTTGTTTTCTTTCTAACATGCTATTTGAGATTCTGTTTATAATCATCTGATTCTGTGGCACTATCTTTTTCAGATGAAGAGTGTATTTTTTTCTTTAGCACTGTATTTTCTCCTCATATTATAGCTTGATTTCGGCTCCATTAGAGAGCAATTCTGTAATTTATATACTGAAGTTATATCTATGTTCTATTGTCTGATATTTCTTTCTCTTGTTCACAAAAGTTCTGATTTTTTCTCTCAGTTCCCTATACCATGCCAGGCCACACACTAAAGCCAGACAATGATTGTAACTGCATAGGAGACACAATTCTGTAAAATCAGACAATAGAAGAATTGTCTACAATTACTGTATAGAAATATTTCCCTGTTCCCAGTGAGCAGTTACCAAATAGAAAAGGACTCAGGTTATGTCCACTGGTTCCATGCTGTGTAATTATGCAAAAGCAGGCTTTCTTGGAGATAGGTTAGGATGAAGTTCACAATTATCTTCCTTATCCAAAAAAAATCATATGACCCCTCCTATTTTAGCTCTTGTTGTTACAATCAAGACTTCCTCCTGTCATCTACAATTTTCACTTTTTAAGTAAAGGGACAAGGCTTTAGTGCAAGGACATCTTGTGAAATTGTATTATGTATAGATGTCCCAAGTGAGGAAGACAGGTATTCATATTCTTTTCTAGTTATTCCTTAAATGTCATTGATCTTAGAAAGGGGAATAAGCTTGGTCAAGGTGCACCATTTTACTGGTATGCTATAAAAGATGTAAACAATGAAGGCTCTGTCTAAATAAAGTCTTGTTTCTCTTGTAAAGTATTCATCCTTAAAGGAATGGTGCCTATTAATGCCACAGCTCTTCACTTCCTATATTTGAAAAAAAAAGCCAGCTTTCAACTTGTGTGAGATTTTACTTATTAAAGGAATAGGGTGACAAGCCACTGAATCAGATTTTAGATGGGCCATAATAGGACCTAGATATTAGTAACTGCAAATCACAATTGTCTCAAATCATGTTTGTCAGTTCTGCAATGCAATCAATTTCTCAGCTACTTTTAGTCCATTTCTCACTACTTGCAACAAAAATTTACATCTCTGTATTTATTCTCACCAAAGCTCTAAGAATGAAATAAATCTTTATAGACAATTATTTGCAAATTGACAAACTGTCTAGTCATATTTTTCTAGAATCATTGTTATTCTTTGAAAGGAAGATTTTAAGAATAGAATTCACTGAGCTTTTATTTTGTTTTTCTGCTTTAATGTATTGCCTAGTTTTTTATATTCCTTTTCAGAATATAACTGTTCTATAAAACTCTGTATTGGAGAAATTTTTAAAATGTAGTGGGATTTTTGTGGCAATTCACTTCTTCCCCCTCCATTGCATCTAAGAAATCTGTAGTAACTAAAATGTAATCTTTCATTTTTGCCTCTCTCATACAGAGCAGTTTCTGCTTGCCCTTACAAAAGGCCCATATGCTTGCAACTTTATTAGATCATTAATACTAAGCTTCAGTGAAGTTATGGTGCCCTGATAAAAAACGTTCATTCTAATAAATACTGGAAAATAGAAATTAGATTCATGGTTATAACTCTGAATTTTGGGACCTCCAAAATCTTGAATCCTCTTTTTCAGTTAATTATTTGCAGTTGAGCATCTTAAAATATTATGTTAAAATATATGCTTAATTATAATTTGTAACTAAAACAATGACCAAAAGAAATAAATCTTTTATCTTAGCTTGACCACAAGATATAGAATATTTGTATAAATGCCTTTCAATGATATCAAAATTCAATGTGTTTGCTATAGAAAAGGATATTGTTACAATTTTTTGGAAATGATTCTTCTTTGCAAAGATCACTTACCCTGACGTTTGCAACCTTGTTCAACAGTGTCTTTTCATGGTGCATTAACTTTATTATAACTCTTTTGAATTTGAATTTTGAGTTCATTGATAACAAAAAAAAATATTTACATGAAAAAATCAGACTGCATGGGTACCTTAATGTGGAGTAGTATAGAAGGTAGCCAGGGATATACTATTTGAAGAAAACAAAGACTAATGCAAAGGAGATTTTACTGAAAGAAACTAGAAGAGTCATAATGAAGAACACCACTTTGAACAAAACAAAGAAGACCACTTAGAATAGTTAACAGTGCAAAAGGGGGACTAAATAAATATTAAAAACAAATGATAAAAATCTCAAGTAATACAAACTCTTGTTTTAAACCAGTCTGCCCTCTCTTTCTGAGTTGATATAGACTTAAATTATTTTTTTCTCTAAGAAAAATATCTTGTCTAGATAAACATACAAGTGGCTTAATTACAAAATCTGCACATTTCAGACATCTTCATATCCTCTTGTCATCCTTTTAATACCAGCAATAAAACATGAAGGCTGTGAAAAAAGATGGTGTAATTGTTTTGAGTTAAGCTGACCTTTTATCTGAGACATGTACTGCTTTGAATAATCAATCAGGCCTCACTTCTTACCCACTCCAAATCATTTATTGTTCTGCTGCCTTCCTGATGAATGTACAACATTGAAAGCTTTATTCTCTAAAAGGCAAAAATGATAAATTGTTAACGTAAGATACATTTTCAATGTAGGCTCATCTATTTATAAGAACAACTTCTTAATCATTGTTCTCAAAGGTACTTGGGGGCCAAAGATATAGCCTATGTTTTCCCCTTTTCCAAATATTTAGTTTAAAAAAACTGTATGTGTATAAAGTGAAAAATTGTTCCTTCCTATCTCCAATTGCCCACTTGTCTTTATGTATATCCCTGATCCTATGTCTTCATGTCTCCTCCATTTTTCTTTGGTAATTCTTTAAATCCACTTATTGCTGCTAATATGTCTACATGTGTATGGAGTGTCTCCATGGTAATACGGGAAACCTATCAGTAGCTACATCTTCAGAAAAAATGATTCCCCCTCATGGAGCTACCTACTAATAATGGTTACAGAGTTAGAGATGGGTCCCAGAGGCTACCTATCCATTTATGACAAGATTTTGATTGATGTAATACTGCATGGATCTTGTGTAGATATCTATAGCCACTCTGAAATCTTGAATATTTTAGTTATGACATATACAAGAGATAGCCTTCCATTATACTACTCTTAGTTTTTCAGTTCTATCTTCCTTTACCTCCTCTTCTGTGATGTTTCTTGAGCCTTTGTGTTAGGGTGAGGACTTTGATAGAAAAGTCCATTTATAGGATGAGCAGTCAGCATCATATTCTTTTAATTTTGAATAGTTATGAGTTTCCCAATTGATAGCTGTTCATTGACAAAAAGAATTTTACCTAACAAAGTTTGTGAACAATCAGTGTTTATAAGTATGAGCATAAATATATAGATGGCAATTTAGACAACAAGATTATTTAGAAAAATAGCCACAAAAGTTTCCACACTAGAGTCTATGGATTTTAAACCAAGATTATAGTACTAAACATGAAATTACTACTTGGGGAGAAGCTCTTCCATCCAATTAAAAAGTCATTAACTTCTCCATATCATTCATGCTATTGTTTTACCAGTAGGTACATATTGTCTAACATATCAACACTGTGCTATTCAGGATCCAGGGCTGAGAAAGACAGCTAATGAAAGGCTAAGAGCAGAAATACTGGGCAAAGCTTTTGTTGGAGAGGATGTGGAGTAAGGAAAATTCTCCTCCACAGCTGGTGGGAGTGCAAACTTGTACAGCCACTTTGGAAATCAGTATGGTGACTTCTCAAAAAATTGGTCTACCTGAAGGAGGCTCAACCATATAACGAGGAGACTTGCTCAACAATGTTCGTAGCAACATTATTCTTAAGAAACAGGACCTGAAAACAACCTAGATTCCCCTCAACCAATGAATGGATAAAGAAGATGTGGTACATTTATACAATGGAGTATTACACAGCTGTAAAAATATGACATCTTGAAATTTGCAGGCAAATGGATGGGACTAGAAAAAGATTATCCTGAGTGAGGAAACCCAGACTCAGAAAGACATACATGGTATATACTCACTTAGAAATGGATACTAGATGTAAAGCAAAGATAATCAGACTATAATCCATAGCTCCAGAGAAGCTAGGTAAGAGGACCCTAAGAGAGATGCATGTATTACCTGGCAAGGGGAAATAAATGAGATCTCCTGGGTAAACTTGGGGTGAGGGGGGCAGAAGATGGGAGGGGATGAGTGATGAGAATATAAAGGAAATGGATGGTCAAGTTTGGGGAAGGATGGGTTGGGAGAGCAATGAAAGAGATATCTTGATACAGGGTGTCATTATGAACTTAGGGAGAAATCTGGTGCCATGGAGAGTCCTAGGAACCCACAAAGATGACCTAAGCTAAAACTCCTAGCAATAGTGGAGAGGGTGCATAAACTGGCTTTCCCCTGTAATCAGATTGTGAATACCCCAACTGTCAATATAGAGCTTTTATCCAGTAACTGATGGAACAAGATTCAGAGATCCACAGACAAACACCAGGTTAAGCTCCAGGAATCAAGCTGAAAAGAGGCAGGAGGGATTATATGAATAAGGGAGGTAAAGATTCTGATGGAGAAATTATCATAGACAACAGAACCAAGCTCGTGGGAACTCACAAAGTTGAGATTGACAGCAATGGAACCTGCATGGGACAGAAATAGGCCCTCTGCGTGTAGGAGACAGTTGTGTAGCCAGTATTTGAGGGGCCCCTGGTCAATAAAACCAGGATCCAGCCTTGGTTCATGAGTGAGCTTTTGGGCTTACATTCCCTATGGTAGGATGCCTTGCTCAGTATTGATGTGTGTGGAGGAGTGTTGGTCCTGTCTCAACTTAATGTGTCAGGCTTTGTTGACTCCCCAATGGAGGCCTTGCCCTTTGGGAAGATTGGAAAGACTGGGTGATGGGCTTTGGGGGAGGTAAGGGATAGCAGGTGGAGGGGTGAGAGGGAAAACTGTGTTTGGAATGTATTGGGAGTCAAGACATCCTACCATAGGGAATTTACTCCCAATGTGATGCTTCTCTTTCATGACTTAGTCACTTCATAAAGGTCCACCATACTACTATGCCATTGGGCATTAGGTTTCAGTAAGTGAATTTTAGAGGACATACATATTTAAACAAAATCATGATAGATATCAAAGTGATTTATCTGAAGACTAAGGGTTGCCAGAAAGCACCGGGAACAAAAAGAAATCAACACATTCTTTCACTAGAGACTTCAGCAAATCAAGTACCTGCCATTCAATACCTGGAGCTTGGATGATTTGTTGCTGCTTTATGAAAAAAGTTTTGATCCTCGGGTTTGGAAATGAAAATATTCAGCGATACTTCCAATACTTAGTGAAAGCCAACAAGGCTTCATTAATCCATAATAATCAGACCTTTAAATGTCTGAGACATTTTTCACAAGAGAATGCTGTCATTTCCTGTTAGCATTCTTAGGAGGACAGTGTTGGTCAATGACCCATTTCCACAAAAACCACACATCTAATTCTAAAGTCAAATACTTTGATTCATCAATGTGTAAAGAGAATTCTGTTTCCAAAGTGAAATCTGCTGTGTTGCAGTAACAACACTCCGTATAGTCCCCATAAAAACAGAGTATGCGAGTGAAGATTGTTTATAATCTTTATGTATTTTTTCTTTGTCTTTAAATTCTCAATGAGAAAAAAATGAAAGAAAATGAATCTGTCTGTGAACAAATCTCAATAATTAAAATGTCACTTTGAAAATTTATGAAGTATTGCCACAAATCTCAATATTTCATATGGAAAGGAGGATTTCACTCTCCAGTCTTCACAGTTAGAACTTTGCAATGGGATTTCCCAGCTGTGTTTACACTGACTCAAACTACCTTGTGAGTAGCCACAATCCACCCTGTATTTAGAGTTCCAGGTATCAGGATTTCAGACACTTTAGGAGCTTTCAGGTGATTAAATGCTTCATTTTCAATAATTTCACAATGCATCTAAGTGATTGACATAGTCTGGATATATTTTTATAACTTAAATAAGCAGAGCAGAGCTATTACTGGTGAAAATGGCTTTTTTATCTTTTAAATTGCAATCTTTATTAACTTTTTTTAAAACTAAAATTTTACTCTGGCACCTTCACTTCTTTCACTATTTTCTATTTTTTAAATATTAATCATGAAGCTTATTCTGCACCAGGCTCTTCAGTGGTTAAAATGTTCAATGTATTTTCTGCAGAGAATGGGCCTATTCAAGGTCATACATTTCTCTAGACCAATCGGCCTCTACTACCTACTGAAGTTTTACTGAGAGATAATTTAACAGGGCATGTTTTGCCCCTGAGCTCTCTAAAGTGGATATTGGTTAGAAAGCCCTCAGTATTCATGACAATTTCATAGTGACTTAATGAGGTAGGGCAGATTAAAAAGAAGTCATTACAGAGTTGCACTCACAATAGCAAACAAGAAGACAAATTTGAAATGTTAAAGACAGAATGATAATACTTAATAAGAAGGGAAAAAAGGCTGATTGTTGTATATTAAGTGGCTAGAACAGAATAGAAGTCAAGGGTTTGACATAAAGTTTCAGAGATGGTGAAAAGATCACAATATCCATAAGGATGCATAGCCCACAAGAGCACTACCAAACTCTAGGAATTCAACAAACCAGAGAGACCTATGTTTCTACCTGTCTTGCTGCTTGCCATCTATAAAGCATTCACTAATTCACTTAACTTTTCCATGTTATTTTTTCCCTGTAAATCAGGGACAAAATATTCATATTTTCCTATGTTACTTTCAGACTTAAATTTTACATAGCAGAAATATAACACAGTTCCCAGAATAAAATGCACAATCTTGATAAATGTCAAATGAATTGATTATTGTTCAGAACAATTCATACAAAAGATTAGAACAAGTTTGAATCAAGAGTAGATAGTAAAATTTGCTTATGCCAACAGAATAATCTGAAATGTTTATATTTCTAAACTGTTTCTAATATGATTATTTGGAAATGGAATAAGACACTTTTGAAAAAAAACATGTTCATAGGATAAGAGAAAC
>LOJH01050092.1:10956-23371 GCA_001685095.1 Ellobius talpinus
TCTCTCTCTCTCTCTCTCTCTCTCTCTCTCTCTCTCCTGCCTACCAACCCAGCTGTAGCACTCTCGGATAACTCTCCAGCACCACATCTGCCTGAGTGCCACCATGCTGCCTGCCATGACACTAATGGGCTGACCCTCTAAACTGTTAGCAAGCGCCCAGTTAAATGCTTCCCTTTAAAGAGTTGCCATGCCCATGGCGTCTCTTCACAGCAAGATGACAGACACTAAGTTTAGCCAGAAGAAGTACACCCCCTGAGAGTGGGCCAGGCTGGCTGGGGTGGAGGCCACAAATGGGCGGTAGGGAAGACAGAGGCAGGGAAAGGAAGGCTGGCCACCAAGCTGTGTACCAAGGTGCCACAAGGAAGCCTGCCACTTTGAATGCTACTTTACAAGATGGGCATCACTGTCATTGAATGGAGAGAGTGAAAGAGGTTACTGTTCCCTTGAGACTTTGCAGACCGGAGGGGACAGGTGCAGACTAGAGCATCATCAAATAGAGGATGTTGCAAATACCCTGACCCCACCAAAGACCCCAATCTTCCCACTGACTTCCATGGCCTCTGCTCACAAAGAGGGACCTCCTTTGTTCTCCTGGCACCTAGCCCTCCCCTCCAGCCCTTTAATGAGATGCTCTAAACATTTGTAGATGGTGGAGCTGTGAGGACAGTGTTCACAGTGGGGAAAACTGCTAGGGAGGCATGGCAGCTTCCATCTTAACGCCAGCAAAGTTCCTTAAGGCCTCCCTCACTGCATTAATATTTTCTGTCTCTTATTTTCCCTTTTCAAAACAAAGGCCAATTTTTAGATCCATGTTTAAAAATAAGTTACGCCTGGTATTTTTCATAATGTAAAAGTCATTAAGCATGTGTGCAGATTAAAATTTTCACCTTCCTAATGAGGAATCTAATAAATGTATTGAGAAATTTATTGGCTGCTGTCATTCATTTTAATTTAAGATCATTCATCTTTTAAAATGTTAAAAACATATTAAGTGAGATAACCCAAGAGATTATTTAAAACAGTAATCTTACAACGCAAGAAGTTACTGGAGATTAAATGTGTGGCCATGTGAGTACACATATATACATATATTTTATACACATAGATGTAAATGCTATGTAAATAGAATTATGAATTTTTCTTTTGGGGAAAATAAAATAGATTCTTGGTGTAGCAAGCCTTTGATTAAAAACTTCCTTCAGCGTTGGCACCCATGTGTAAATCATAAACATCAGGATACATGTGGACTTGCTTTTCGTTCCTGTTCATTTGATTGTTTTTGTTTTGTGAGACAGGATTTCTCTGAGTAGCCATGGCTGTCCTGGAACTTGCTCTATAGACCAGGCTGGTCTCGAACTCAGAGATTCACCTGACTATGCCTCCCAAGTGCTGGGATTAAGGCATGCGCCGCCACCACCCCTTGTTTTTTTTGTTTGTTTGTTTGTTTTCTAGAGTTTTTCATTCCCAGCATGCCTGACTGGGTAGGTTTTGCATATCTGTATTTGAAATACATTCACCAGCATATGTATATGTCCAGATGGATTTGAAAACCAATATGTATTGAAGTATATTTGCCCAGTCCTGAGACAGGAGAAGCCATGCCATATGCCCCACAATAGTAGTGACCTTAGCTATGACCAGTGAGCCACTATTCTGTCCTAGGCCTGTGCAAGTGTCCCCCTGAATGTGTTTCATTGGCACGGGCTCACTCATGCCGTAGACCTCAGTGCTCAGCCCCATGGGAATGACAGTCTTCCTGGTGAGGCTCAGAGGAATGGCAGAACCTTCCTCAGAACTGAGTATGAACATTGGCAGTGTGCAGAAGGTGTCCACTGTAGCTTTCTTCCCTGGAGATTGATGACCTGAAGACAGCTCCCCTACAGAGGCTGCTTCTACTGAGATCAGCTAAACCTGTCTCCATGGTTAACTGTGTACCATTAACCCTGATCGTTGGTTAACTGTATGCAAAAACTCATCTTTTACACTTACATATTACATACATGCAACTGTGTGTGATAAACCAGTTGTGGTTCTGGGGTACTGTACCTTCTCTAAGAGTCCAGACTGCTTCTTTCTGTCTCTGTCTGTCTCTGTCTGTCTCTGTCTCTCTCTGTCTCTGTGTGTGTGTGTGTGTGTGTGTGTGTGTTTAATTTTGCTTTTATGTGTATGGATAGTTTTGCCTCCATGAAGTCCCCATAAAGGTCAAAGGAGGGTATAAGCGGTCTAAGTTCCCTTGGGACTGGAGTCACAGATGGTTGGGAGCCACCATGTGTGTGGTGGGAATTGATCTGAGTCCTCTGGAAGACTCTCAACCATTAAGCTATCTCTCTAGCCCATATTCTCTCTCAGTTTTTACTAGAGTGATGATGTTATAATCTGTCTCCTAGGGATGTCATAATCTGTCTGAACACGTGCAAGCATCAGAATAGCCTTACTCTAGGACAACGGGTGTCACTGACACAATCACAGGCAAACTGAGACGGTATCTCCAATAAATATACACCAACCAGTTAAGGTGTCAGTGCTACCCTCTGCCTACGCTGGGCCCCCCGGGGGAAGTCGTCCGCAATGACTGTTTCAGTGTTCACGGGGATAATTCAGGGCATCGTGCTCTTGGATGGTTCTGCATGGCCACTGTGTTTCTGATTCCCCAGCCCTTTAGTATTATCGTGAAGATGTTTATGTCTTCCTCTCCCTGTGAGTGCCTTGCAAATCCTATAGCTATGGCTACTTCAGCCCTGACCATCATCACCAGCATTTAGCATCTCAGCCCTCACAGGGGGAAGGAACCAGCGCTCATAGAAGAATGAGCCGCTGGGTAGAAATAATGTCAGTTTTCGTCTTAGACGCTTATCCCTTGGTGGTCATTTGATAAATACTAGTTGTGTGTGTGTGCCTGTGGGGCTAGGGTAGGGGACGTCTTTCCACCCCTTGCAGCTGGCAGACTAGAACTGCACGGATTCTAAAATGCCCGTCTTAGGGGCAAAGGATAATGTTCTATTTTGTGCTGTTATTAAAGATCTGGGAGGAAGGGGAGAAAGATGATCTGCTTTCTGGATGTTTCATTAGACTCAGATCAAGAAGGTTGTGCTTGACTTCAGTCCTTCAAACAGCTGCAAATGTTGCAGTATTCTCTCGGGAGCTTCTAATCTATTTGGGGCCACACAAAAATATTTTTGAGCTCAAGTCTTTTTTAACTAAAGCAGTCACATAGGACACCGTTGTCCAAGGTCCTCTGTGTTTACGGCTATATGTGTATCGTGTCTCTGTGCAAATAGTTGCACGCAAACACCTTTTCTCTTGATAAAGAAAGCTCAGTCTATTCATAGGAAAATATTAGGTCAGGCTTTCTGGTTTTTTGTTTGTGCGCCACGGGGTGCCTGATAGCACTGCAGGGGCAGGCATCCAATGTCACACCAGCCACCTACAGCATGCAGGGCGCCAGAGGCACTGATGAGATCACTAATTAGAGGGTGTCAGAGAAGAGGAAAGAAAGAAGGGACAAAAAAAAATCCATGAAGATGGAAACTAAAGGGGGTGGGGCTTCCCGTTTTTATTCATGGGAATTCTATGCTTTAGGACTGGACTCACTTCAAAAGTCATCCCGGGTTTCAGAGTTGGTGGAGAAGAACCAACTGGACAGAATGGCTTCTGAGTGTTGGCCGTTGCTTGTGTGAGCAATTTCTGTCTACTCTTACCATACTTCACCGTGACACCCTCGATTCTCTGCCAGCAACTGCCAGCACGCTGCATGTGCAAGCGCCTTCATGAAGATCCCCATAGTAATCCAGGCTTGTGTCCTCCTAAGGACCATGTCCAGCTTTGCTTCTCACAGGCATGCCCTCATCGTTGACAAAGCAAGGGCACCATTGTCAGAGCCATTAAATTGTAATGACTCGGGACTTGGAAGGTTCCAGACCTTCCATTGGCTTTTCACCCCTGGATCTGACTCTGCCCTTTTCACCCCTGGATCTGACAACTCTGCCCTTTTCTTCCTGCCCATGGCCATCATCTTGTTAAAAAATAAAATTGAACAGAATCTTTCAAAATACTAACATTAGGGTCCTGCTTAGATAGGAACAGAGCCCAGGCAGGGTAACCAGGCACAGGTCCTGCTTAGATAGGAACAGAGCCCAGGTGGGGTAACCAGGCACAGGTCCTACTTAGATAGAACAGAGCCCAGGTGGGGTAACCAGGCACAAGTCCTTTCCAACCAACTCCAGATGACTCCAGTCCTCAGCCCGTGTCTTCAGCAGGTGACACCTGTACTTTGGGAGTCAGTGTGAGCAGAGTCACATCCCTGGACAGAGACACCTAGGGACAAGTTTAAAGTTCACTAGTAAACACTACCCATGTCTCTCCCTCAACCTGGCCTAGTTTGATCTTCATGGAAGGTCATTTGAGTCCCCTTGGATGGAAACCATTTACTTCCTTGGCCATCTCCCCTCTCTGATGATCTTAACAACAATTCTCTATTTTAAGGAAATAAGAGTCACCCTTTTATATTGCCTCTGGAGCTAATTTCAAACATTGTTTTCCTCCCTTGAGAAGCACAATACTTTCACCAAAATACTAGATCTTAATTTGCTTCACTTTTTCCAAATGTGGTTTCCTCCCACAGAAGGCCAAGTCCCCCAATTCTCATTCTATGTTTGAGAAAATACCACACTGACACACACAGTCCCCTTTGTGTGAAGACTTGCTTGACTCTTGAAAAGATTCAGTGATAGAATATATTGCACAGGGCTGTTAGGGACCCGGCTGTCACTTCTGGGGTAGTGTAGATGATGTCCGTTCTCTTTCCTTTAAACACTCATTTCTCATCACCCACAGCTGACCTATGGATCGGGAGGGACCACATCGACTAGAAGTGAATGTGTCTGATACTCTCCTATGAGCCCGCCCTTCAGATATCCTGCTTCCGAACCTTCCTCCCCCGCCCCCACCCCGTCCTGGCCATTCGCCTGCTTTCTCCCTGACTACACCAGACCAGACTCCCGGGAGACATTCTGTACCTTCCTGTTCACTTACCCTTCAACTGGGCTTTCCAAATCTACACCCTACATCTTCCTCTGAGTCAGTGCTTCTCAACCTGTGGATTCTGACCCCTTTGGGAGTCGAATGTCTCTTCCATAGGGGTTGCATATCAGATATCCTGCACATTAGATATTTACATTACAATTCTTAAGAGCAGCAAAATGACAGTTATCAAGTAGCAACAAAATAATATTATGGTTGGGGGTCACCACAATATGAGGAACTGTGTAAAGGGTCGCAACATCAGGAAGGTTGAGAATCACTGCGCTAAACTGCTTCCTCTCTGTGGATAATACCATCTGTTTCCTGAGCCATCCCTTTCCCTCATTCCTCTTGAAAACATGCCTCAGCTCTGTAACTCCTGTCAGAGTCCTTCTCACCTACATAACTGTCATTTCAAAACAAAACACTCTTTGGACTCTCCAGACAAGGGACCAATTTCTGAGATTCAGCACTGCAGGAGGATGACACCCAAGCCATGCTTCCTGTGACAATGAGAGGGCCTCTCTCCCCTTCATGAAACTCCTGCTTCCTTAGGGATCAAACCACTTTCCACCTCTCCGTGTCCTCCATTATGAATGAATGAGAGCCAGCAGGGGTGTGCACACATGTGCACACGTGCTTGTGTATGTGTGGATATTGGAGAGCAACCTCAAACGTGTTCCCAGGGCAATCACCTTGTTTTTATTTAATTTGTTTAAGATTTTATTTTACATGTATGAGTGTTTTGCCCATATGTGTCTGGACACCATGTGCATGCAGTGCTCATGGAAGCCAGAAGAAGGTGCTGGATCCCCTGGGACTAAAGTTACAGACAGTTGTCAACAACTCCATGGGTGCTAGGAATTGAACTGAGGTCCTCTGAAAATGGAGCCGGTGCTCCTAACTGCTGAGCTATCTCTTCAGCCCCTTACCTTGTTTTTTAAGACAAGGTTTATCATCAACCTGAAACTTGCTGAGTAGGCTACGCTGCCTGGCTACCAAGTCCTGGAGATCCACCTCTCTCCCAACACTGGGATCATAATCGTGTGCTGCCAAGCCTAGCTGTGCAGGAGAGGTTGGCCTCAAGCGCTCAGTGCTTACAAGGAAAGCGTTTTGTCCACTGAGGCATCTTCCCAGCCTCCACAGAGGCTGTTTGTGGGTGGGAGACTATCACGGCAACACTGTGGACTAAGTTGCTGGAAATCACATACTTCAGTACCACAACTTGCTAGTTACGAGGATTCAGGCAAGTGTTTTCCTTCTTGAATTATTTGTATTGACTTAAGGACCATCTCATGGGATTGCTGTGCAAAGAGTGAATGAGCTGGGGCTGAGGAGATGGATCAATGGTTAAAGACCTGAATTTGGATCCCAGCATGAAGGTAAGAAGTCAGCACGCACCTGGGAGTGGAGATGGTATGTATGCTCCCAGGGCCCACTGGCCAGTCAATATAGTCAATCAATGAGCTCCAGGTTCAACTAGAGACCCTGTCACAACCAAAAAGAAAAGAAAAGAGAAAAAGAAAAAAGGATGGAGAACAGTAATGAGACATCTGACATGAACCTCTGCCCCTCCCCCAGGGCTACACTCTCACACATGTGCACATATAAGCATACCCCACTTCTCTCTCACACACACACACACGCACGCACACTCACACACATGCACACGCACACATACACGCACGCACACATACTCACATGCACTCACACGCATACATACACACATACACACAGAGTAACTTAACGTGGGCTGAGGATGTAGCTCGGTGGTGGCGCACTGGCCTAGCATATTCAAAACCCTGGTTTGCTCTCCAGTATCCCCTCCCAGCAAAGTTAAAGCATTTTCCATCCTTGAGATTTAAACATTCTCTGAAAATACCCTCTCCTCCCATACCCAGCAGTGGAAGGGACTTGGAAATGCTGATCCATAGCAAACACTCAACCCACATTCACTACTCACGGCCTGACTGCTGCTCCATCACCCGTTCCTTCAACAGCCCCCCTGTAGGAAGACCCAAATAAAGCCTAAGATCCGATCCCGAGACTTGGACAGTGTCCCTGATTCCACGTTTAGCCAGCACCCAGTACCCCACAGGTGCCAGTTCTTAGACCCCACCCTCTGCCATCCCTGCTGTCTTTTCATTGTTAAAATGTGCTCACCCTTCAAGCTGCATCACAGATAGTAACTTCCTACTGCACTTCAAATAAAAGTTCTAGCTCCGTACACATCTCTTACTCTAAATGGTTTGTGAGCTGACTTCACACTTGCTGCCTCTCCGCCCCAGCCCTCCCTCTCTTCCTTGCTGGCTTGCTTTCCTTTATTCTCCACTTTTCCCTTCTTTCTTTCTGCTGTCTTTTCACAGAAACAGATGGCCGTGTGCCAGGCTCCTGATGAGTACACAATGCACATACGCACCACTGGGCTGGAGGAAAGGGGATGTGAGAGGGGTCGGATGTAGAGGTGGGACAGCTGCGATCCCACTTGTGTTCCTGCCTTATCCAGGTTCATGGATGCCAACCGAATCTTACTCTCTTGTTAACAGGACTCAGTCACGTGTTGTGTCTTCGTTGCAGTTTCAATTCTGTCGTGAAAGACTATGCTGTGAGCCTTTGGGCCACAATTCCAGATTACAGTCCATCCTAGCAGAAACTTGAAACAGCTGGTCACATCACATCCACAGTCAGGACCAGAGGAAAACCGATGCACACATGCTCCCTTTCTAGACTTTTAACGCAATTCGGGACCCAACCCAGGGAATGGTGCCACCCACAATAGTCTGGGTCTCCTATAGACCAATGTCCTATAGACCAACCATACAATCACTCACTGAGATTCTCTTCCCAGGTAATTCCAGACTGCGACAATGAAAACTACCCATCCCAGTCTTGGTGGGCAGAGGCGTGTCTTAATCACTGTAATAACCCTTATAGCATAGAAATAATATACATAATTTGTTCAAATTTTCACCTAGTTAAGAATTACAAATCTCACTTAATTCTGAAAGTAGAGAGAATACAGTGACCTGTATGATTTTTTTATAATCTGAGTGTATCCTTTTAAAATGAAGATTCAATGTTAAGATTCTTCAAAACAGAGAACTCTGCTCTTCATGTGAGCCAGCAGCTGGCACTAGAGCCATTTGTATCTGCTCTTATTTTAACGCATTCCCTGTAGGCAAAAGCCCTGCCACCTCTTCCTCCAGTGAGTCATCTGTATTTGTACACTCAAAGCCTCGCTGTGTGCCAGTCGGTTGGAAAGCCTTACCAGGAGACTGGCGTAGGCATTAGAGCATGACCAAATGGCATGTAAACTGCCTGAAGAATTTGACTCCCCTTGGGAACAGTTTTTACAGTGCTGTGGCCCTGTGGGCTGCCATACATATGGAACCCAAGTGTGTTTGAAATATGTTCCCACAAGCAAGAGTTCTGGTGCCTACTGCCCTTCATGAGAGGCTGATTCAAAGTCCAGGAACTCCTAGGCTCTCTGGATCTGTGTGAGTATGCCCCATGGGAACCACCCATATGAACATGGAGGGAAGAAAGCAACTTAGGATGGTTATTCCAGCTCCTCCCTGCCACCATGTCTTTGCCATGACTCGCATCAAGCTACTTTTAACATAGCTTCCTCTGGAAACCCTACAGCTTACCTCAGGGTCCCAGGCTCAGAAGGGCCACTGGCTTGTGATCACCTTTACCTGAAGAAATTTCCTTGGTCTATGACTCAAACAACTCAAATTCTTAAATTTAGGTCCATCACCTGTCTCCTAAATACCAACTGACTAGCAAGGTCATTCTGTCTCTATCTCTTGAAGTAATTTATCCATCAAGGTCAAGTAACTGACCAAAAGACAATCAGTCATGGTCACTGGGTCTTTCTAAATTCAAAAGGGTTCTAATCAAAGGCCCTACCAGAGCTTTCAAGGAGAGATCTGAAGAAGAGAAAAAGTTCTGAGTGGCCTCATGAGACCACTGCTTCTTCTCACAGTTGGATCCAGAGGAAGCTGTTGGTGGCTTCCAGAGACTCACGTCCATGTGTAATTGAGAAGACAAAGACACTGCTGAACAGGCACTGAAGAGAAACCATCCCACGTGAGAAGTCAGAAGCAGCAGCACACAGTTTGCCAGCGGAAGCCAGCAGCAGTGGAAGCTGTCACTCTTCCAGACAGAGTTAGATGACCGCAAAGTGGGGTCTTCGTTCTGACCTTAATTATGTGGCGGGATCTTCATGGACTTTTAGGCTAATATGCATGGATACAAAAATTACCCAGCAATCTTGAAGATTAAAAAAAGGAAAAGAAAAGAAAAAGATGGCAGTAATTAAATGACAAAAAACTATATTCAAATAAAATTAAGGGTTTGACTTAAAGCCGTGGGGGGCATCTCCCTTTGTTTCGCCTTCTACAGAATTTAAAGGAGAATGAGACAGAGTGAGCATTCTGGGAGAATCCACATCCTGACAACTGGCCCCATCTAGACTGAGAGGATTGCTGGTCCAAGGTCCCCTGTGTGCCCAGCACATCTTTTAGCTCCATTTTATACTTCATACAAATGATGTAGAAAAGTTTTAAGGTCCAGGAAGAAAGAAGTTCAGAGTTTGGCTGAGTGTTAGTTAGGTTTCCATCACCATGAGAAAGCACCATTACCAAAATCTACTTGAAAATGAAAGGTTTTATTTTGGGTTTACAATTGTCAGGTCATACTCCAGAGCTGAGGGAAATCAGAGCAGGAACAGGAGGCAGGAGCTCCAGCAGAGGCCGTGGAGAAGTGGGCTTACTGAGTTGCTTTTTCTTGGCTTACTCAGCCTACTTTCTTATAGCACCCAGGGCGACTACAAGCCCTGGAGTGGCAGCACCCAAAGTGAGTTGGTTCCTTTGCATCAACCATCAATCAAGAAAACGCAGCCCAGACTTGCCCGCTGCCCAGTGGTGGTGGGGGAGCATTTTCTCGGTTGATGTTTGCTCATTCAAAATGACTCTAGGTTTTGTCAACAAATTGACAAAAAAAAAACCCTAAGAAGCCCAGACTGTGATCTTTACTCCAGAACCTTTGTAAGGTAATTCTTGCCGAGATCTTTTTCCAGGATTTAACTATAAGGAGGAAATGGCTACATGTCATGGGTTCTGCTAATGTCCCTGCCTGTTGCTGTCTTGGCTGGAGAGGAGCTGAATGACTGTCATTCTCTCTGTCAGGATCTGATGGTATCTAGACTCTGTACTTGTCAATGTTTCATACTCGCATACTTGAAGATTATGCTTATCCACTGATGTCTTGTTTGCATCTCTGTGGTTCCTAGAGAGGTTGCAAGGTTTGTTGAATGTTTATTTGTAGCAGGCTTTCTCTTGGGCTGCCAACAAGCTCCCAAATCACTTCACTACGCAGAGACTTATTATTAGTTTTGAATGCTTAGCCCTATCTTATGCTTGTCCCACTAGCTCTTATATCTTAATTTAATCTGTTTCTTTCCATCTACGTTTTTGCCGCAGAGCTTTTTACCCTTTCTTTCATTCTGCATAATCCTACTTTTCCTGCTTCTTCTGTTCCTGGCTGCCTGGCCCCAGGAACCTCTCACTCTTTCTCTCTCATTCTCTCTTCTCTCTCAAGCTAGATTCCTACCCCTACTCATTCTCTTGGCCTGACAGTCCTGCATATGCCTCTTGTGCTGAGCTACTGACAGTTCAGCTTTTTATTAGACCAATCGTGTACCTTAGGCAGAAAAGATAAAACAGCAACCCACCTTTACATAACTAAGCAAAGGCAACATAGACAAAGGCAACCCACCTTTACATAGTTAAAGCAATAGTCCACAACATAGACAAATGTACCACATTTTTACATAGTTAAAGTAATATTCTACAGCACTTCCCCCTTTTGTCTAAAAAGCAAGGTTTTAACTTTAACATTGTAAAAGTATACACAATAAGAACAATTACCAAGTAAGAATTACATTTACAATACCTAGTCCATTTTTATTTGGCAAATTCAGAGAAAATACTCCATTCCTTACTCTATCTTGGTGAGTACAAATTTTGTACCTAATTTACCTTCTAGGAAAACTGTAACTATATCTATCTAGTCTTCAAATCCATCAAAGACTCCAGAAGGATATAATATTACCTGAGTAAACACGAAGTGCAGAGCAAGCAGTTTCCAACAGTAAAGTAATGACAGAAACAGTTAGTTGCCTGGACAGTCACCCGAGTTTCCTCTGCACAACTGGAGCATCCATCTTCAGTCCACAGGCCTAGAATACCTGTCAAACTTTTCTATGAAGCAGAAATTTTGAAGGACTGTTTCACCTTGCTTTGGCAAAGTTTGACAGTCCCTTTCCTTTGTGGCTCGCTTGTCCAGTATACACAGCATGCTGTCAGCAGTTGAGGCAAGGGCAGTTTCTTGTCTAAATGGCTAGCTATGCCACAATGAAAGCAAACTCCATATGAAGGTTCTTTATGCTCATCATTCTTTTATGAAGTAGACTGGTACTGCCAGGAGCAGTCATGTCTCACTGTCATGGAAACCCTATGTTATTAAACAGCTTAAATGTCATATTCTGTAGATCTCTGAAACACTTGAAGAGCATCTATCTATCTAAAATATATCTGTTTAAACTTGGAAACATACCTAACATGACTACAAGTTTGATTATTATAAATGACCAATTACTAATCTGTATTTTTTAATTATACATTACATTTTCAAATGAACTGCGTAAGTATAATACCCCAAACAACAGTAGAAACATATACAGTAAACCAAAAATGACTTGAAACTTGTATCAGTATATCAATATCCACACCAATGCAAAATATTTGAGGGCAATAGTTGCCTTTTTATCCTATATTATTTTATATCCTCCCTAGATGATGACAAAATCCATAACCCACCAAGTGACCAAAACCCACCTACCCCACCTCTTGGGAATGTGGGCATTGTATTCATTGAACTGCTTCCTGTAGTCTGAGGGTGACAGCATCTTTAGAGGACCCTGAGAAAAATGAGATAATGGTCAAGTTCTGGGAAAACTAGTTATAACATTTGTTGTCAGTAACAGTTGTTCTCAGAACTGTTCCCATGCAGAGAGAGCAGCAAGCTGTCACCTGTCTTATAGCTTATCTTGGCTTATTTCTTTATATCTGCAGCTATAATTTTCAGGAGGTCTCCCCCATAATGGGGGCTAGCAGAGTCCAGCTCTACTCATTCCCTGTCAAGGCTCAGGTCAGTTGCCTCAGCATACTGAAAGGAGTTAGAAAATTTCTAGTCTAAGAAGTACAGAATGAGTTCACACATGTGCTGTTCAAACCATGTTCTTTATTCTTCTGCCCCTGTCACAACATTTCAAGTATATATACACCAAACACATAAACACACATGCATGAACACGTGCACACACACACAC
>LOJH01050095.1:8155-20892 GCA_001685095.1 Ellobius talpinus
CTGGCCTGCAGACATACACACAGACAGAATATTGTATACGTAATAAATAAATAATAAATAAATAAAAGCTATAAATGTAATCTTGCTACTGTTAGGAATTGTAATGTAAATATCTGTGTTTTCTAATGCTTTTAGGTGACCCCTGTGGAAGGGTCATTCTGCCTCTAAAGGGGCTGTGACCACAGGTTGGGAGCCACTGTAAATTTAGCAGAATAGTAAGAGTAGGTTTTCCCCTAGGGCTCATGACCTATCTGGTCTCAGACTCTTGGCCTCATTAACAGTGTTGGGTATGGGCTCCATCTCATGGAGTGGGCCTTAAATCCAATCAAAAAGTGGTTAGTACTGTGTCAACACATTATGAAAATATCACTGGGGCGTGGTGGTGCACACCTTTAATCCCAGCTCTTGGGAGGGAGGCAGAGGCAGGTGGATCTCTGTGAGTTCGAGGCCAGCCTGGTCTACAGAGCTAGTTCTAGGACAGCTAGGGCGGTTACACAGAGAAACCCTGTCTCTAAAACCAAGAAAACCAAAAAAGGAAAAAAAATTTACATTCTAAAAGATTGGAACTTTTGCAGGACCTCACAGACAAGTTAATAATATACCCTAAGGTCTCTTAAAGATTTAAGACTGCTAGTCTCCTTCGTACTCAGTTTAATCTGCTGTCGTTTGTTTGTTTTCAAGACGGGGTTTTGCTGTAGCTTTGGAGCCTGTCCTAGAACTAGCTCTTCTAGACCAGGCTGGCCTAGAACTCACAGAGATCCACCTGCCTCCCGAGTGCCGGGATTAAAGGCATGCACCACCACCGCCCGGCTAATCTATGGCTGTGAAGAGACACCATGACCACAGCAACTCTTATAAAGGAAAACATTTAATATGAGCTGTCTTACAGTTCACAGGTTTAGTCCATTATCATCATGGCAGGAAGTATGTTGGCATACAGCAGACATAGTGCTGATGAGGTAACTGAGAGTTCCACATCTGGATCTGCAGCTGGAAGGGACTGTGGTACACTGGCCAGGCTTGAGCTTCAGAGATCTCAAAGCCCACTCCCTGGTGACACACTTCCCCCAACAAGGCCACACCTATTCCAGCAAAGTCTTATTTCTTAATAGTGCCACTCCCTATGAGCCTGAGGGGGAGCATTTTATTCAAACCACCACACCTGCCTTTAAGAGAACAATGGAACGACCAAACTCACTTCCTTGGATTTCTCATATAATCATGTAATCCTTTGTTTTCAAGACAGGGTCTCATTATGTAGCTCAGGTATCCTGGACCTCAATCTCTAGACCAGGAGGGCTTCGAAGTCACAGAGATCCACCTGCCTCTGCCTCCTAAGTGCTGGGATTAAAGGTATGTGCCACCACACCCAGCTTTAACCTTAAATCATGTCCTTCATGTCCTTCACCCACCACATCCTTCATTCAGAATAATGCATGTGTGTAATGTGTGTGTTGTAGTAATAAATGCTGAAAACAGCAGTATGTTGAAAGCAACCTAATATGACAAATATCCATAAATGTTGGAAACAGCATACAGATAGTTTGTTATCTGGGTCAGTTGGAGTCAGTAAACCCTTGTTAAAGATTTCTGATAATTGGGCTAGAGAGTTTGCTCATTGGTTAAGAGCACTGTGAACTTGGTGTCTGGGTATGTCCTGTACTGATTCCGAGGGACCAACCTCCCTTTCAAACCCTGAGGAATTTTGAGTACCCTAATCTTCTTGTCACTACTGCACCAGAGTGCATGTCTGGCCTTGCCTGTCCTCGTTGTAGTTTTGGGGTTCATAGCACTATAAATACTAACTAGCCACTGGGATGAAGCTTCCACCAGCTAGGTTTCTTCAGGTTCTATGACATAGGGATGTGGTAGCTTACTATCAAGTTCTGGGGAGTAATCAATAGTATGGGCAATAGCCTGTAATGTAATCAATAGTATGGGCAATAGCCTGTAATGTTCGGGGGGTGTCTATGGGACCACATTGGCCAGCAACTCAAGAAGGTAAATTCCTGCTTTAAGTTAAGAGTTTTATTTAGCAGTGTATAATGTCTAGTTGGGATATTGAACCCCCATTATAGGGTAACTCCATTTAAACTTTTATAGATGCATATATTTTATGCTTTTATACTCTTGTAGGTTTCCATATGGCTTTTTCTTTTTGTTTATTTATTTTTAATTTAGGCTTATTTATTTATTCATTTATTCATTTATTCATTCATTTATTCATTCATTCATTCATTCATTTATTTATTTATTTATTTATTTTGAGATGGGTTTTTCAGTAGCTATGGAGCCAGTCCTGGAACTTGCTCTGTAGACCAGGCTGGCCTTGCCTCTGCCTACTGAGTGCTGGGATTAAAGGCATGCACCGCCACTGCCCGGTTTCCATATGGCTTTTAAAAGGCCTTTGTGTTAGTCATCTCTCCTCATGTTTCCTTCACTACCCTACCCCCTATCCTCTTCTGTTACTCTATATTTTGGGGGGGATGGGTGGGAGTTCAAGACAGTGTTTCTCTGTGTAGTTTTGGAGCTTGTCCTGGAACTCTATAGATCAGGCTGGCCTCCAACTCACAGAGATCTGCCTGCCTCTGCTTCCCGAGGACTGGGATGAAAGGTGTCTGCCACCACTGCCTGGCCTCTATCTTTGAATATCTGAAAATTATTACTAAAAAAACTTGTAAAAGAATTCTTTTGGGGTAAATTTGAGTGTGCAGATTTAAGTATATTTTTGTTTCTTTTCATTTATTCTAAAATGGTTCAAATGTCTTCATAATGTATACTTTTTAAAATGCAGTCTTGAGTTACATGTAGCCTCCCAAATCCTTTGACTCAGTTCAGCTTTCAAGGCTGCATTTTGAGCTCTCTCTCTGCTCCATCTTCTTTGGCCTTCTCATCCCTAAGTCCGGTCTCTCCTGTGAAGACTCATGTGATTGTACTTAATTGGTCCCGGGATAGTTCCCATTCTGAGTGGGCCCAGTTCAAGATGCTTAACACAATGACACCTGCAAAAACAAGATCCCCACTCCCCACATACAAGAGCTTGCGTAATTGTCAGAAATTAGGGCAAACCATGTCTGGAGGCCATTTTTCAGCCTTGCACAGCTCTGTTGGCTTCTTGGGATCTCGGGGACTCAGGTGCTAGTGGAGCCCCTGGGAAGAAGGGAATGTCCTAGCATTGATACTCTCCACACCCAAATATGTTAAAAAGCATCTACACCTCTCCAGATGGTATAGCTTGCCTTACCAGAGACCACCATGGTGTGCAGTACTGGATCAGAATGCAAGATTGTGTGCACTTATTTGTGCTCCTGGTGGTGCCTCTGGCATATGCTGAGCATATGTCCCCATTTGTGTGCCCAGAGTCCCCTGGAATATTCAGGACAAGCAAGGTGACCATACGTGACCCCTTAAAGCACCATCATCATCATGAGAGTCAGGAGAGGCAAGGGAATCCCTGAGACTTTGGAGCCTGGGGGTGGGGTGTGGGCACGTCCTAAATCGGAACACCTACTTCCCCTTCACCCAGTCCTGCCAGGGCTTCCTTCTGTTTATTCATCTCCCTCCTGTTCCTTCCTGGTGTTGAGCATTAAGTGTGTTGATTCAGGAAGTGGTGGTGGTGGTGGTGGGGCCTGTGGGTTCCTCCGGAGGGAAAGCACTTCCTGTGTTTTCTCGGCCCCTGGACAATCAGGCTTCTTTGGAACTGGTCTTAGGGGAGTCTTATGATTTCCCACAAAACGAAACAGTCTTATGATTTCCCTGGGAAACAGGGCCAACTCTGGTGAAAAGAAGGATTAATACCTGCTGAGATGGGTGGGGGTCAGTTGTGTTCTGGGGNAGGGGCTGCCCTGCTAATGTGCCATGCAGAAGGACGCCAGGCAGACTTTGATATGTTTCCTATTGTTTCCTGTCACCTTCTCATGTGCCACCTCATCGCATTGATCCCTACTGACAGGCAGAGCAACGGGTTCTTCTGGTTCAACTTGCCCAGCCTACCAGGGTCCGTCTGATGTCAGAGACGTATTTGGAAATTCCAAATGCTCTTTTTCCTATGAGGACCTGCAAGCAGGACTGACCTCACACATGGAGGAGGCTCAGCTATTGTAGCGTGCTGACGCCAGCCCTGTAAGTCACCTGGGGTAGTCAGTGAGTAGCTCCAAGCTCCGATCTTGAGTAAGGGTTGCCACCCTCCATAGGCTTGTTCAGAGGCTTTCAAAGACCCCTGGTATCCAGGAGAGGATGGCGTCCTAGGCCTAAGCTGGCCACTGTGACAGTTCTCTTTTTCAACACCCATTATCTCATTCTCAGCTGCTAGTGGCTCAGGATTACATCTAACCTGTAATGAAGCCCAGCGCGCGGCGTTAGCTGGCGACGGGTTCACGTGGTCACTTGGCCTGAAAGCGCCTCCCTGTAGATTTTTCCTAATCTGGGACACACAGCAGAACAGAGCTGAGTGCCCGCAGCCACTAGGGTCTCACCCCCGCCTTGCGCGCTTTAGGACCCAGTAGGGTAGCCGCGGGATCCTGGGGTGGGCGTGACCTCCATTGTGACGTCACAGGGCGGGGCTTCCTCTGGCTGGGACTGAGGGACAGAAGGACCGTCCGGCGCGGCGTGGCTGGTAAGGGTCGTGGATTTGCTTCACTTTGGTTGCTCTTCGCAGTCTGGCGGATCCTCCCTGGGGAACCTGAGGACTCGGGATCCAGGTCGCTACGCTTCCCTCTGGGCCACGCGTCCACCCCTCCTCCCACTAGCTGAACCCGTTTTGGGGCGGTGTCACCCCCACGGCTAATCGCTCTGGGACGGTGTACCCCTTCCTTCCCCTAAGCCGGCGGCGTGCACTCCTAGTGTCTGGGAGGCCAGCAGAGGGCCAGTCGCGCATCTCCATCTCCCCAGCTTTCCTGGGCGCAGGACGGGTCCTGGCTGTGCCGGGAACCCCCGCGGCGCGCCCCTGGGAGCCTGGGCTTCCTAGGCTGTGGGTGCGAAGCGCTGCGCCCCCAGGCCCTGCCTAGACTCCAGGTCTCGCACAGGTGCGTCTTGCTTGGTCCAGCTCCTGTCAGTGCTTTACCCTTGTTCCCCCTTCCAGGTCGGGATGGTGGCTGACTGCGCAGGATAGTGGCGGCCATGTGGAGGTGACAGTCAGCCTGTGGACTCAGGGAGCGCAAAGGAGCTTGGACCAGGTGGACGTCGCTGGCTGACGGCGCGGTCTCGGTGCTGGCGATGGAAGCGGAAGGCTTGGGTTGGCTTCTGGTCCCTTTGCACCAGCTGGTTTCCTGGGTGGCCGCTGGGGCCATGGTCTTTGGAGGGGTGGTGCCATACATCCCCCAGTACAGGGACATCCGGAGGACTCAGAACGCCGACGGTTTCTCCACTCACGTATGCCTGGTGTTATTGGTGGCTAATATTTTACGGATACTCTTCTGGTAAGTTCAGGACTTTCCTACCTGGAAGCGCTGCTGGAGAGATGGCTTTGTTCTTGGGGGTTTCAAGTGGTAGCGAGTGGAGCTGTCTTCTTCCTGAAAGACCTCTGGAAGAACAGGCGCTTATTCTTCGATGGTGGTTGAGTAGCTTGAGCGTCATTTCCAGGAAGGCTGGCAGGGCTGGAGCAGAGAGTCAAAAACAATCTCCAAGTCTGCCCTTTCATTTAATTCGTGCTTTACTTTTGTCTGATACACCCTGGGGCCTTTCTCTGCCTGGATCCCTGCCTTTCCTTTCTTGAGTGTGGAGTGGGGTGGCAGGCAGGTTGAGAAAATAATAAATGTAAAGCGAGTCAGTAACAGGACTCTTCTCTGGGCTTGCCTTCTGCTGTCCTTTCTCCCTAACCTGTTTCATTCTTTTTCTTTCTTTTTTCGTTTTTCTTTTTCTTTTTTCTTTTTCTTTTTTCTTTTGGCTTTTCGAGACAGGGTTTCTCTGTAGCTTTGGAGCCTGTCTGGAACTAGCCTCCAGCTCACAGAGATCTTCCAGCCTCTGCCTCTCAAGTGCTGGGATTAAAGACCTGTGTGGCTGCTATGGGGCTCCTGGCCTGTGTTTTTATTGCTGTTTATTTTTAGAGACAGGGTTTCCTGGCTGTCCTGGAACTTGCTCTGTAGTCCAGGCTGACCTCGAATTCACAGAGATCCACCTGCTTTTGCCTCTTGAGTGCTGGCCTCAAAAGCGTGTGCCACCACCACCCAGCTTCTCCTTGTCTTAAGTGCTTGAGTCTTCTCACGCAGGACGTCAGTCTTTCCCCATAATACTAAGGTGGAGTCTGTTTCTTTAGCCCTTCTTGGGCCACCTTCCTCTCATTTTCATTTTCATTCTGCTGAGGAAGTTGAGATTAATTTTAACAACTGTTGAAACCTTACATTTTAACATGTGTTAAGACAGGGAGGGTTTCACTATGTAGCTCTGGCTGTCCTGGAGTTCACTTTGTACACTAAGTTGGCTTCAAACTCAGATCCGCCAGCCTCTGCCTCCTGAGTTCTGGGATGAAAGGCATAGCCCACCACACCTATACCATACGTACTTGAGAAGATGAATTTTCAGAGGAAATTTTAAAAAAGGTTCTCACTACATGCTAAATATCTGTAGTTTTCCTTCTGGTCTATTCCAAGTCCTCTGTATACATAGGAATGCTTTGCTGTTCTCATGAAGACAGTTGCCTGCAGAAGCCAGAGAGAAGACATCCGGAGAGAAGGGAGCTAGGGAGAAGGGATCCACAGAGTTAGTGGCAGAGTTCTTTGCATTTGACCTTTCTGTGTACTGTTGGAAATGGCCTGAGTTTTTACTAACTAGTATTAAAATCAGTTAAAACCACACTAGGTCAGGAAGATAGCTCTGAATGTAGGAACTTGCTGCAGTCCTGAGTTGAGTCCCCTCCACATGGTGGAAGGAGAGAATCAGCTCCTCCTAGTTGTCTTCTGACCACCACACATGCAGGAATAAATGTAATAACTCTAAATTAAATAAAAACACGCCCACTTTGTACAGTTTAGTGAGCTTTGTCAAAGGTGTCCACCCTGGATTTTATGAGTAGAGAGTTCGCTCTGCACTTCTGCATTCCGTCCCAGCGCCGGGCCCCCTGTGTCCCAAGAGTGGGTTCTTGGCCTGGGTCTGTGAGTCATAGTGAGCTAGTGAGCTGATAGAAGTGCAGTGAGTTGGTCACTGGGGTCACCTTGCTGTTTGCTTTTTGGGCCAGGTGACTTCCAAGGAAAGGGTCATTGAGTTCTCACTTTCGTTTTTTAAAAAGCTGGGCAATTGCATTTCAGAGATTTCTTCTTCTTGCTTTCCCCTGAGAGGAGGGTAGAGGTCCCCAGCTTGGCTGCCTCCGTGACTGCCTACAGTGAAGGAAGTAGCCCTAATTAAATCTAAGGTTGAACGGAAGCAGATCCTTTGGTGTAACCATGCGCGTACTCTTCTTGGTGGTTCTGTGTGCTCAGGGTGGAGCCTTGCTTTCAGGCAGGCTGCCCAGTATAGTCTAGCCTCACTATTGAGCTTACATAGGGACAGGACATTCACTTTTTGGCTTGAAGGAACAAATTTTCTTCAAGTGCTGCCTGAGGTTTGACTACTGACCTGGTTTGGGGCCATCAGAAGTGAGGCCATTTTCCTTGTGTGCCGTAGTGGAGAAGGACACTGGGACTGGTCCCCCTGCCTTGTGCTGGGGTCTCTGGGAAGACCTCAAATACTTTTCATCATGGGGGCTCAGTTGCCTTCTGTGGGGACCAAGCCTTGTCCACACATGACCTCTTTAGTAGAATCCGTATCCCAGGATGTCCTGGGCCATGCAGGGCTCCTGTGGGCCCTGTGCACTGCACAGGGCCTCAGTTTCCCAGAACATTCTAGAGGACTGTGAGGAAGGGAGGAGGAGGGTCCTGGCCCTCTTGACTGTTTCCACCTGGGAAGTATCTTTCCAGGCCCTCACAGATGAAAGCCAGAAGTCTGGTCAGTGTCTGGGACACTGCTACCCATCTGAAGCCACACTGATGCTTTGAGGTGATGTGGGGGCTTTCCTGTGCTTCTCCATAGAGAAGACTCCAAGACTGTAGCCCCAGTCTTGGGGTCCCTCTCAAGGCTTCGCAGCTCAGCATCCTCTCAGATGTCACACAGCCAAAGGCTGCAGTGTCTATGCTTCAGTGGGAGCAATACTGGAACATGCACCCCTTCCCTGTCTACACAGTCCCCAACCCCGAGTGGAGAGCAGGTCCGGGATGTGGCAGACTCCAGATGAGATTGGAGCCCTCCAAACTATGAAAGAGTTAGAACCTTCAGCCGTTTTCCAACACTAACTGGGACCCAGCCCTCAGAACTCACTGGAGGATGGCTGCATGGTTTTTTGGTTTGTGTTCGTTTGTTTAGGTTGGGCAGTCCTTCACACTGAGTTAACTGTGTGAACCCAGGATCTCTGGAACTTGCGAAACTCTCAAGCCTTTATTTCTTAGGATCCTCGTCATGTTATGGAACTCACCTTTCGCAGACTGTTCTCCAGGAAATGGCAGTTCCAGGATTTTGCACTTTTGATGTTAGATGCTGGGGCCGAGTGATCCGTTTATCTCAAGTTTGCAGACCAAGATAGGGAATAGAAGTAGAGAAGGGCCAGAATGGGGCTGTAAGACTGGTGCCCAGGTTCCACTTGAGCAAAATTTACCACCCATCCTGGTAGATCTGAGCATGATGGTGCTGAGTCTCCACCACTGCTGGCAGCAGGTCCTGGCTGTGAGCCTGAAACACTGAGAGGCCGTAACATTCCGCTACTAAGGCGATAAGTTTCCTTTGATATGGAGGGAGTAGCTGTAGAGATATCTAATCTCCTCTGTAGGAGTTTTTCTGTTACTTTGGGGCTTGGAGAAGTTGTCCAAGAACCAGTTACTGGATTTCTCCAACCTTGTGCCCCCNGCTCCAGCACATGCCTCCCCATGATGAGTACCAGCTTTCCTCCCTCTGAGAGTGGTTGAACTCACCATCCCGGGCTGTGTGATGGCAGTCACCCCTTGCCCGCAGATGGGTTAGCAGGAGAGGAGCAGCGTTCTTAGATACCCTCAGGAGGAGACGGTTGGCATTAGTTTGGTAAGAAATGGCACCTTTCTATATCTTTGAAAATTGATGATGTTAAAATTTTCCTATTTATTTTGTTCCTTATGCCTTTCAGAGTTGTGCTCTTTGAGAGTTTGTGCCCTGTTTCAGCTGCCTTCCCATAAATAAGGCCAGTCAGATCCTCAGCTCTGCTCGCTGGCACCCTGTTAAGTGGTGCCCTCGTTTCCTGTGCCCACCAAGCTCATTAGAATTGACTTTGATGTGGCGCGTGGAAGCTTAAACCTTGACCTTAAACCTGACCTCAGGCAGCTGCTTAGACTGTGGGGCTTCTGAACTCCCAGGGGACATTTGGGCCTTGAGGCCTGCACAGAGGACCTGTCCTGGACTCAGAAGATACAGTCTTGGCTTGCTACCCCACAGGAAACTGAGACATGCCCCATTGCCTAGGGAAGCCTTCCTACAGCATGCCCTCCCTTGCGGAAAACCTTACTGCTGACTCTGCTTCCCTGGGCTGTAGCACACTCCACGAGGAGATGTTTACAGGATGTCCAGAGCTCTTGGAAGGCCCTCAAGCTGGCTAGGATTCTCTCTCACTGAACTGCTTGTATGCACAGCTTTCAGGAACCGAAGGTAGCTTTCGGGTCAGTTAAAGGATTTGTGTGCCATGCATGATGGGACAGCCTTTCCTCACGGAATGTGCATGCCTGGCCACAAAGTCTTTGAGATACAAGTAAGGTTGTCTCCCTGTCTCCAGCTGATCTTTTACAAATTGCTGTCACTGCAGAGTTTTGTGAGATGTTTTTATTGTATAAATTATTAATTTATTGCCGGACTTGGCCTGGAACTTGCTTCATAGTCCAAGCTAGCCACGACCTTATGATCCTCTGGCTTCAGTCTCCCAAGTCTATTGGAGTGTACCATTCACCCGGTTTGGTTTTCGTTTGTGGATTAATTTTTAGCAAGCTCCTGGCATCATAGCAGCCACATGGATGATGTGATAGGCTGTGTCCCTGAGCAAGCTTGGTGCTGGCTGTGAATCAGCAGGACCATTTCCCTCTGTGTCCCTCCTGTACGGGGTTAGGAGCTGCCTTAACAAGTCCTGGAGGTCACTCCTGTCCCAGGAGACCAGTGTCATGAGGGGCAGGACGGGGAAGAGAAAGGCTGGCACTGTTGCTAGGTCCTGCAGTTTTCAGGAGGAGATGGAGTTGTTGGGCTGCTGTGTAGAATCTCTTAAATTGCATGTACTAACCACCAATTAAGGGCTTGGAAATCACTTTCCTAGCCAAGCAAACTCCGAGGCCAATGCTAGCCTGCGTTTGTGCTCTACTGCGGTGGGGTTAAGGCTGGGGTGGGACCTGCCTCTGGAGATGACCTGTTGGGGCTTGTCTCTGTGTCAGAGCCTGGTGGATTCTGCCCTGCCAAGGGTGTGATCCCCAGACCTTGATGGTTGCTGAGTGGCAGTTCTGCCCTCCAAAGCCGGTGGCCCAGTCGATAAACTATTCAACCCTAGTGGAAGCCACTAGAGTGGCTGGGGGAGGGTAACTAGGGGGGGAAGGTGGCCCTGGGGTGGAGGAAGGATCTTTGGTGGGGTATCCCTGGCTGCCTTCTCTTCTTAGTGGAGGATGTGAGGAAATTCGGACCAGGCTACATGTCTTCACAGACATTTCCTCTCTAGGCAGGAAACAGAGCTACTGTGGTCTGGAAATAGTATCTTACCTGGTTAAGATTAGATTTTGTCAGGAGGGTGGGTATGTAGGGTCCCCTCATACCAAAATGTGGCCCTGGGTGGGTGACTGTGACTAAGTCACAGGGTCCATGAAGGGGAGATGTGGCTTTGGAAAAGCCTCATTTGGGGATGGTGTTCCAGGTCCCCTGCTGAGTCTGGCCTGGGTCCCTTGGCCCTTCCCCTTTCTAGCCAGTTCCGCACAGACCCTGGGAGAGGAGGCAGCCGGTGCTAGGGCTGTGATATGCACAGACTCTCCCCTGCCCTCCCTTCCAGTGTGCAGCTTAGGTTCTGGTGGAGGAAGGGCTATGGAAGTGTTGGCAGGGCCGGTGCCAGCTTCCCTCCTGATGCGGGCTCTCTCCCTCCCCAGGTTTGGAAGGCACTTCGAGTCCCCGCTCCTGTGGCAGAGCATAGTGATGATTCTCACCATGCTGCTGATGCTGAAGCTCTGCACCGAGGTCCGGGTGGCCAACGAGTTGAACATTAAACGCCGTTCCTTTGCAGGTAGGTGGTAACGTCTCCTAGAAAGTCTTGCTTAGGCAACAGACAAAACCTAGCTCTTGTGAAGCAAGAAGAGAAAGAGAGAGAGAGAGAGAGAGAGAGAGGGGGGAGAGAGGGAAGACACTTCAGCATTATCTAGGTAGCTTTTATTTCCCTAAATGGCGATTGGCTGTAATTGATAGTAGTATTTTTCCATATTGTAAAAGACTAAACATTTCACAGTTCGAAACAAGATAAGAATTTCTTTCTTGGAATCGGGTGAGGTTTTAACTCCTCTTCCGGCACTTATGTTCACATCCTGACTGTGTGTTGTCACAGAGGAACCGGAGAAGGCAGAGTCATGTCTGTATGCAGCTGCCCAGTGAAGGAAGCCCCATCAGTATGCCCGTTAGCCTTGCCTCACATGCACAGGCACCCACTGAAGGTAGAACACACCCAGGGTCTGTGTGTTCTGTGGTCTGAGGACCTGGGCAAGACCCATTCCCTGCTAAGCACACGACACTCCTTGACTTTGGGCAGCTAAGAAAGCACAAAATACTCGCTGCTTTTGTCCTTTCCTTCCCAAAAGCTCTGATCTGGCACTCTGTAGTCAGTGTAGGCTGGCGGGCTTCACAAGAAGACTTAAATCCTGCCTACTATTCTAATTCTAATTCCATTTACTTTTATTTGCGTTGGTGTTTTGCCTGCATGTATGTGTGACAGTGTCAGAGATCTTGTATAGACAGGTGTTAACTGCCATGTGGGTGCTGGGAATTGAACCCAAGGCCTCTGAAAGAGCAGTCAGTGCTCTTAACCACTGAGCCATTTTTCCAGCCCCTTCTTCCTAGTTCTAATTCTCCTCTACCTCTTCCTTTCTCGTTTTCCTTGTTTTGAGACTAGTTATCTCTCCATAACTCAGGCTGGCCTTAAACTCTTTAATCCTCCTGCCTCAGTGCTAGGATTATAGGCACATACCACCATACCCAGCAAAAGACTTCCTTTATCTTTCCACTAGTGAGCTAGCACAGCTCTCTCTTGTATGAAAGAGAGTATGTTAATCTTGCTTATAGAAATATTTGGTTCAGTGTTTAGTTTGGGAGCTGCTGTGGTGTAGGCCCATATTTCTATATGGTATGGCAGCCAGGTTCTCAAACCATAGTTCACACCTGAGGTAGCCTTCCAGACAGGCTGTCGCTACCCCAACAAAGGGTCAGGATGTTGTTATGGAGGACGCCTAAATAGAGATGCTAATTCAGGCCTATGTGACAGAGCTGGCATACAGAGCAGGAAGAGAGGAAGACTTGACAAAATGGGCATAGAAAGGTGTGATCAAAGGTGTAGACGTGACTAAAGCCATTCACCTGGTTACCTAGGAAATAGAATGCTAATGAATTTCCCCCTCAGTTTGTGTTTTGGTATAAAGACTGTTTGGAGAATAAACAAGAGGAATTTTCAGGATGTGAACTCAGGATTCCATGAGGGATCACTGAGAATCTCCCTCCTGATAAAGCCATGTGAGTTGTGTCTT
>LOJH01050096.1:3054-23976 GCA_001685095.1 Ellobius talpinus
GTCTGTCTGTCTGTCTGTCTGTCTGTCTGTCTGTCTGTCTGTCTGTCTGTGTGACTGTTGCCCTCCTTTTCCTCTGTGACTTATTTTTATCTTGTTGGTCCCACTCTGAGTGTGTCTTTTATCGTAAATAATTTTACAGATGTCAAGGGGAAAAAATCCACAATGAATTCTAATTAAGGAAGGAGAGACTGTATTGGAAAAGGAGTAAGGAAGTCTTCAGCAGGGAAGAGGCTGTTGCCATAGGGATGAGACTGGACCTGAATGGCCAGCATTACCAGTGGCAGCTGGGTTTGGGTTTCCTTTTGTTTTTGAAGCTAAGTCTCAAGTGGGCCAGGCTGGCCTGGAGCTCACTGTGTAGCCAAGGATGGTCTTTTAAAACAATTTTTTGTAAAGTACATACTTTTATTAAAAATATGGGACTCTTGCCAGGCAGTGGTGGTGCACATCTTTAATCCCAGGACTCAGGAGGCAGAGGCAGGTGGATCTTGATGAGTTTGAAGTCGCCTGGAGTGAGTTCCAGGATAGCCAGGGCTGTTACACAGTAAAACACCGTCTCAAAGAAAAAAAATAAATGGGACACTTAACGAATTTGTGTGTCATCCTTTGCACAGGGTCCGTGCTAATCTGCTCTGTATTGCTCCAATTTTAGTTTGTGTGCTGCTGAAGTGAGCACCCCAGGATGGTCTTAAGCTGGTCCTCTCCTCCCTGCCCCCTGAGTACTAGGATTACAGGCATATACCACCATACCAGAGCTTCATACATGCGAAGCAAACACACTACCAACTGAGCTACATTCCTAGCCAGCGTTTATAAGGTAGAAGAGGCCCTGGGTAGGGTAGGTGGCAGGGTCACAGAACACTGTATCTCTGAGGCTGACTTCTTAGGACAGTAGAGGGTGCTTGTCCTGCTCAAGTACAATTTAGGGACAAGTGCTTTGTTCCAGGTAAAGAATGAGAGTTTAAAGCTTGAAGTGTGGCACCTCCTGTCCCCTGGGATAAGCTTGCACCCTCTGCAGAGGCAGGACCAGCTTCACTGGAGCTCTGTCCTGCCCAGCTGTCCCATGTTCATGAACTGAACGGAGAGCATTGCTAGAGAAAGGGGCTAGCCCATCCCTAATCTACAAGAACAGGAGGGTCCTTATTGTAGGGCCTCACCCTGCATCCTCCCCAGGTGCTATGGTCTGACTTCTTGCAATCAGTGCTGTGGGTCCCTCTCCCCTGACTACTGCCTCCCATTTCCCCCATGGGAAGTTGACAGGGGTTACCTCATAGCCCCCCAGGAGACCCAGAGGGATTACTCAGGGCTGTCCCCTGGAAGAAGCAAGTCAGAGGCCTAATGTCTCCCTTCTGGCCAAGCCTCACTAGGTCACCACACACTTTGTGCTATTGCTGTCTCCTTCCTGTCCCTCCTTCCTCACCCACTCCCCCATCCCTCTCCATCCTGTCTTTCTCCTGTTTCCATCTCAGCACAGGGCACCTTCCCTTTGAAGCCAGGTCTCAGCAAGAGGCAGACGCAGGACGGGGTGGGCTGTTGGCATATTTGCAGCATAAACTAGGTGCCCACACTGCCCATGGCCGACCTTTGACTGCCAACCATCCTTTCTGCTTAGACTACACTCAGTTGTATCCCCTGTGAGGAAGCTGAGACACTGACAATGAGGGCGCTTGTCTAAGGGAAGGGCTTAGAGATGCCTGGGCTGTCCCAGTTGTCTGCACCCAGGACTCCTGCTAGCCAGTTCCCTTCCACTTACATTCCAGACCCCTCCTCGCCCCTTTGTCCCAGCCTGGGTGAAAGGAGGAGCTATACTAAGAAGGACTTACAGAGCTTGTCCTGGTCCCTCATCAGGAGCACGCTGTTGCTAGGAGACAACCTGGAGCATCACAAGAGCCCCCAGGTTGAGCCACAAGACAGAAGAGTGTTCCCCTAAACCTGCTTTGCTGGCATCACCTGAACACAGAGGTCCTGACCTGGAGACCTTTGTCTGGGTATAGATCAGGGAACTGTGAGGTGAATATAAATAAGAGACACCCCAGAGGGCTGGAGAGATAGCTCAGAGGTTGAGAGACACCCCAGAAAGGACCTTCTCTACAGGGAGCCTGGAGATGACCTGGGCTTCTTAGCCTCTGAACTTCATTATATTTGTGTGAGTGTGAATGTGCGTGTGCGTGTGTGTGTGTGTGTGTGTGTGTGTGTACAAATGGAGGTCAGAGGACAAGCTGTGGGAGTTAGTTGGTTCTCTCCTTCCACCATGTGGATCCTGAGGTCAAACTCAGGTCATTGTTCTTGGTGGCATCTCTAATCTGCTGAGCCATTATGCCTCTGGACTTTGAATGACCCTAGGCACCTTAGGAACCTCCCATCTGGAGGAGGTTCTTTACCAACCTTCTAGGCTCTTGGAATCCCTTTAAGCCCCAGAATCTTTGCTGTAGAAATGCAAATCCAACTGACTCAGGGTGTGGTGTGCAATGCATTTGGGGCTTAGCTGCCACTTCCTCCTCTGGGGAAAACAAAACTTGTGATGACATTGTAAGTTTGGTTGACAGCTTTTACTCAGAGACCAAAAATACTTGGCCTCACTCTCCCAATCAGTCACATGTGTCTGTTCCCTCCGTCTATCTGTCCTCTAGAGTTCCTGGACTACACAACCGCAAGGAAGAACTAGTGTAGCAGTCTGTGGGCATGCCACCCCTGGAAGTTAATGCAACACACGACCCATGCAGCTTCCAGGCCCAGCCTTTTTCATGATCATTGTCTGGTTATTGTGACAGCCCCTATGCTGACTTCCTGTCCCCTCTAGTCTTGCTTAAACCTCTCTGTGTCATTATCCCGTCCTTCCCTTAAGTCCTCCTTCAGCTCACTGTGAACATAGTCCACACACAGGGAAGCTGTCTGTGAGATATAAGTCCTTCTCCTTCAGCTCACTATGAACATAGTCTACACGCAGGGAAGCTGTCTGTGAGATGTGAGTCCTCCTTCAGCTCACTATGAACATAGTCTACACGCAGGGAAGCTGTCTGTGAGATGGGTGGGCTGCGTGGTGCTGAGCAAACAATTTCTCAAACAGGATCCTTATTTGAAAAATAGCAATAAAATACTTATCAAATTATATTTGTTTTTATTGCTGTTAATCACTAGATTCAGGCGGTCAGAGCTATCTCTGGTTCACTTCTGTGCCTTGAGGAATGACACACTAGGACTGGGTGACTTTGTTGAAACAATGAAGGGCCCTTTGACCAGATCTCATCTATAGTTTGTATACAGAGCCCAGTATCTGCTCCTACCTGATACTTAGTGTCTCTGGCAACAAGATCCTCCCACCTGCAAACTGGTGCTCCCTCCCTCTCCTAGGCAGCTCTCCTTTTACCTCTGCTTTGTTCCCTGGGAGCAGGTTCCCCCAATGCTCCCCTGCACCAGGACACAGTGCTCCCTCCCGCTCCTAGGTGGCCTTTCTTCTACCTCTGCTGTGTTCCTTGGGAGCAGGTTCCACCAGCCCTCCCCTGCACCAGGACATGCCTGTCTAGGGCATCCTCTCTGGAGCACAGGGACACTTGGACCATTGTTCTTGTGATTCCTGAGATGACTACTAAGACTCACTCCTGCGTTCTGGCCACTGCCACCTTCCCGGAGGAAAATGAGACAGGTGCCAGGTTGGACTGGATAAGTGGTTGCCGCCTCCCCAGGCCCTGACCAGTGTCTAAAGCCTGACTAGGTTTGGGGTAGGGTACTTCAAGTTCTTGTGCAAGGCACCCATTGGAAAAAAAATCTGTCTTTGAAGCCAGGCGGTGGTGGTGCACACCTTCAATCCCAGCACTCGGGAGGCAGAGACAGGCGGATCTCTGTGAGTTTGGGTGTGTGGTACGGGTAATCCCAGCACTGAGGCCGAGGCCAGGAGGTGGAGAGTTCCAGGCAAGCCTATGTTAGGAACCAGGGACTTGTCTTCAAACAACAGCCAAATGATTAAATAAATAATTAAGTAAGTAGTCTTTGGGTCAGATGGAGAAGCAACACTGGAGACCCATGTGGACACCTTGGCTTTTGAAAAATGGTCCTAAACTATGAACGTAAAGTCCCCACCCCAGAGGTAGAGGTTAGGCAGTAAAACCCCTCCCCAGCCTGGCCTGGCTTCTCCTCACTGACTATACCTCCAGCTCCCATGGACCCTTCAGATTTAGCACCTAAAGCACACAGCTAAAAAGCACTATGTGACACAAGATACTTCCAGGAACTTGGCTATACAAGGCATTCTGGGAATCCTTAAGAGACTGGTTTCCTCAGCACAGAGCCCCTCAGAGCTGTGACAAACCAAGCCCCACTGGACTGTCAAGGAATGGGGAGAGCATGCAGTGTTTGCACTCACACTTGACTGGGGAGGCCACTCTTCTCCACCGGAACACACATGGGACATGTAAAGGCCTTGCCGCTCCCCTCGTGACTTGTACCCATCCATATGTGTGTCCTGGTAGCTAATTAGACCACCCAGCCTGGAAGTGCACAGATTCCTACATTCTGACCTCCAGGCGATTTATGCATGTGCCCCATCTACTGGTCGCGCTGGTAGGTCGCACACTGGGCTCACCTGGGGAGCCTTAAAGCCTCCCAGATTTAATTGGTCTGCAGTTTGACCAGTCATTGGGAGTTTGCCAAGCTGCCCTGGTGGTTTTAAGGTGCAGCCAGCTATATGGTTGCATGTACAGTTCTCAGCTGTGTGTGCGTCATGTGGGGGGTGGGGCACACGTGCCACAGTACATATGTGAAAGTCAGAAGACAACCTTGGGGAGTAGGTTCTCTCCGCCTTTATTTGGGTACCAGGGGTCAAACGCAGGTCTCCTCCCCCAAAAGCCTTGGTTGAGCCTGATCATGAAGTCAGTTCTGTACTTTGCCGCTGCTATCGCTGGGTTCCAGTAAACTGTCCCCAGAACTGTAAAGCTCAAGTCATCAGGGCAGGGAAACCGTCGGGGCATGGTCCTCTTACAAAACAAGCACTTTTTAGAGGGAGACCCCAGGGTTCCAGGACTTGGTTGGAGTCTTGGAGTTGCACTGATGAAGGAGGCCTGAGGATCTCAGCTGGCCAGAGAGCCACAGTCCTTGATCCTCCTCCATCCTGCAGAGCAAACTGCGCTTACTTTCTCCCCGTCCACCTGTTTCTCCTTGCTAGACCTCAAGCCTGACAGCCATCCCATTGTGCCTTCACATGTGTGCATGTGGCCAGGATAAGCCGTGTCGTGTCCTGTGCTGTCAGGGTAAGGGACTCCCGGCCTCCTATGACCTGTCAACCAGCACCTCGCGAGCACAGCTGGCAGCAGACTTCCCATCGTGTGGGCCCACTCCTCACAGGGCAGCTGCTACTGCCAGGGCTATTTTATTTTTATTCCTCCCTCTGGGGGCTTGTAATCAAAGGGCAGTATCAGCGCCACTGCTTGTCTCTGGGAGCAGAGATGATGGGCCACTATTCTCAGCCATACTCTGGGAGGGAGTCAGGGACTGGCACCATTTGGGCAATGGTTAAGATTTTCGTCTCTTAGATGGGGACACAGGTTGTAGAGGACCTGCGCCTTCTTCAGGGTTGCTCCCTTGAACTCTGCTCTAGTTCAGGGTCTTCCCCTGGCCCTGTGACAGCACTGTCCTCACACCTTGGCCAGCTGAGTGCAGGTTGCAGGTTCCATTCACTGTCCCACAATTCTGGGTGGATTTGAGAATCAGAATGCTGAGACGCTGGCTTAACTGACCACAGGTTTAGAGTCACAGCTGTTCCCACCCCTGTCCCCAGGTCCACGCTCCCCAGTCCTGCAGCAAGGTGGTCAGCCCCCAGGCTTCCCAGCCCCACCAGTCAGCTTCCACTCTCAACTCCCAGAGTCACCCAGTAGCACAACTGGGGAGGGGACAGTTAGGCACCCGGTACACAGTTTGCCTTTGCTGCCTCTAGTTTCCTGACTTCTGTTTTCTCACCTGCAGGAGGGTGGGACCTCCCTCCCTGTGTGCTGTTAGTGAAAGCATTATTGCAAAGGTTAGCTTTTTTAAAACAAATTTTAGCAGCCAGGATGTAGCTTATTGGTAGAGAGCTTACTTAGCATTCACGAATCCCTGAGTTTGATTCTTAGCATGACATAAACCAGGCCTGGTGCATTCTCAGCACTAGAGAAGGAGAGGCAAGAGGACCAGAAGTTCAAGGCTACACATACATAAAATAATTCAAGACTAACCTGTGCTACGTTAGATACCAACTTTAAATTTTTAATTTTAAGAAAGGATTTATTTTTATTTTATGTGTTTGGGTGTTTTGCCTGTATGTGTATATGTGTGTGTACCTTGTGTGTGCCTGGTGCTTGTGGAGGCCAGAAGAGGATGTCAGATTCCCCTGGAACTGAAGTTACAGCCATTTGTGAGCTACCGTATGGGTTCTGGGAGCCAAATGTAAGACCTCGAAAAGTGCTCTTAACCTGCTGAGTCATCTCCTAAGCACTAAAATGTTAATCTTAAAAAAATTATTTTATTTATTTATTTTGAACTGATTTTCTTTGTGTAGCCTTGGCTCTCTAGGAAGGAACTAGCTCTGTAGATCAGGCTGGCCTCGAACTCACAGAGATCTGCTGCTCTTTTGGTGTTTTAAAACAGGCTTTCTCTCTGTAGCCCATGCTACAGTACTGCCTCAGCCTCCTGAGTTGCTAGGATTCCTCCTGCCTGTTGAGCCTGTTGTGAGGCTGAGAGAGGTGAAGAGATTTTCCCAAGTTACCCAGTCACCATCTGGTGAAGTTATTCAGCAGTCTGCCCTTCTGGCAAGTGGCCCCTACGTGAGTGTGAGCCACCGCACCCCTGCTGGCCAGCTGCAGCTCAGCTGGCAGTTTAGCACAGCTTGGCCTTGAAAGACCCTCCACACTCCCCATCTTCTCCTTGCTGGCCACACACACCGTGGGTTCTGATAAATTCCCAATCCCATTAACCAGGCCAGAGCCATCTAGAGAAAACAGGTGGCCCTACTCAGCAGCACTCAGCTTCCCAGGGGTCTGAATGTCCCTCAAGGACACGCCCCATGGGAAGCTGCCACCCTCAGTCTAGAAAGCCGGCCGTTTGTTATGCTAATGTGCACCGACACACAAAACTTCCCCAGTTTCTGGAAGAATTCACACTTGGAATCTTTGCCTTTGGTCTAAGCAGCCTGTGAACCTCACCCCCTGTCTGGCACTGGGTGGGTGCCACCCTGTCCTTGTCTTTGCCTCAGCTCAGAAAAGCTGGGACTCCTAGGGTCTCACTTTCTCCCTGTGCCTTCATTCTCTCCTCTGACTGGCTCTCATGCTGTACTTGTGGAGGGCCACCTTTATGAGCTCGTCCCTGATGGCCCTCGGAAAGGGCTTTGTGTCCTGTCTCTTTGGGTTGCCTGTGGAGCGTCCAGCACTGTACCCCACTGCCCACTCCTCTCCCCATCCCAGCTGCTCAGGAAGGGCAGCTCCTTTGCGACCTTTTTCTCTGCTTTCATCCCTGCTGTGACGGAATGTCCAGAGGTCAGTGGCAGCCAGCTCGGGGCCCATTCTAATGAAGGAAATTGAATGCCTGGGCAGCCAAACTGGCCCCTTGCAAATGGCCAAGGGAGAGCCTGCCCTCACGGAGAGCATGCCAGCTCTTGTTTGCCCCAGCCTGGTATTCTTAGACACCGACTGGGCCATGAGGCCCCAAAGAAGGGGCCCAGGAAGGGGAAGGTGACAGAAAGCAGGTTTATTTGGGGTGAGTGGTGCCTTCCATGGCATGGTGCCTCAGGAGACTGGAAGAATATACAGTACGTCTGGGGTGGGAGTCAGGGCTCAGATCTAGTGGGGTTCTGATGCCAAACTCTCGGGTCTCTGGACTTGGGACCCTTCTGATCAGAGGTTCTCCCTCCCTGTTCACAGAAGGCTACCTACCCAGCTGCAAAGGTGCTCCCTGGGCAGCCACATACTGACCCTATCCACGGCTCCTTCTGCTGTGCAGAGTGGAAAGGGCTTGGAAGATAGGCAGGCTAGCATCCTGGCCTTGGAAGATGATAGGCAGGCTAGCATCCTGGCCTTGGAAGATGATAGGCAGGCTAGCATCCTGGCCTTGGAAGATGATAGGCAGGCTAGCATCCTGGCCATGGAAGATAGGCAGGCTAGCATCCTGGCCTTGGAAGATAGGCAGGCTAGCATCCTGGCCTTGGAAGATAGGCAGGCTAGCATCNAGGCAGGCTAGCATCCTGGCCTTGGAAGATGATAGGCAGGCTAGCATCCTGGCCTTGGAAGATGATAGGCAGGCTAGCATCCTGGCCATGGAAGATAGGCAGGCTAGCATCCTGGCCTTGGAAGATAGGCAGGCTAGCATCCTGGCCTTGGAAGATAGGCAGGCTAGCATCTTGGCCTTGCCTGTCCTCTGGCGGGTATATGCCCACAGGAAGAATGGTATATCCTCAGGTACATCCACATCGGATGGGACCTGAAGCTCTTTGAAGGCAAGGCATCGCAGCATAGCCTAGTTTTGCACGGGAACACACTGGCAGGACCCTTCTCAAGCACTTGAGAGGTGTGGAGCTGAAGCTTGAGGAACTTGCTCTGAAGACGCAGCCAGCTGCACCCTGCCTGGTGGACCAAGAAGGATAGAGCAGGCTAACTAATACCAAGCTCCTTCCAGCCCCTGCAGTCAGCCTCTGGGAAGCATTCACTTTCGTCATTGTCACCTCTCCGGCCAGGGTGACATTGAACACACACAGCACCCTCCACACCTGCCTTAGCGGTCTCACCTCAGAAGGCTATGATATCCTGTGCTCAGAGCAGCACCTGGCCTACAGTGAGTCCCAGCAAACAGTAACAAAGGAACAAGCATCTCCCTAAGGTTCCCATGGGCCAGCAAATATAGTAGCTCTCATGAGGTACCATGAGAAAGTTGCTACCTAGCAGGTGGGCTGGACAGCAAGGGAACAAATGCTGTTCCAGCCACCAACCACCATGTGCTTGGAACCTGACCCTGAATGCTCCTTCTGTGAGCAAGGTGGCTTAACAGTTAAGCACAATTGCTGCTCTTACAGAGAACCTGAGTTTGGTTCCTAGTACCTATGTCGGGCAGCTCACAAGTGCCTGTAACTCTGGTATTAGATAGAGGGTGTAGGGCGCTTCTGGCCACCTCAAACACCAGCACTCTGCACATACCCACACACAAACACATAGGCACATAATTCAAAATCATGAAAAATATTTTAAAGGTTGGGGCTAGAGTGTAGCTCAGTGGTGGAATACTTCCTAACATGTTTGAGACATGGGCCTTGATGCCCAACACCATGGCAGGAGAAGGTCAGCTATGTAGAGATAGAGAACAGAAGGGTTCCCAGGAATGGGTGGGGAAGTGGTGGAGAGAGGTGACAGACGGGATGAACAAGTCTAAGGAGCTGCTGCACAGCCTGTGGCCGGAGCTGATGGGAGTGAATCTTAGGGACTCTGCTTCAAGAGTAGAGTTGCTTTCGGGATGGTAGGGTTGTGTGACATGGTAATAACTCTCCTGCTGTAGTTGTGGTTGTGCTACAGATGTAGCTTACATGCAATATATATTTTTAAAATTTGTGTTGAGAGGTGAGTAGCTTGGTCTACAGTGGTGACAGCCGTTGAGTACAGACTCAGGACCTGCTGAGAGAGAGGCCGAGAGAGGCTGGTCACTCTCAATGAGCTCTGGGTGAGTGCCTGTGTAGTTAGCTAAGTGCAGTGGGAATGGGGCTGAGGGACATGGCAGCTTTAGGGGGAAACTAGGCATCTAGTATATGGACATGTTCCCTTTGGATGCCTCTCAGATACTGGGGCTGTGTTATCAACAAAGTGGAAGCAGGCATTCAGATCCCTGTGGGTTCCAGGCCCTCATTCTCCTGTCTTCAGAAGTGTGTGCTATAGTAGGCCCACCCCAGGGGCCACCCCTGGAGCCCCCTGCCTTTCATGGCTGGCCAAGAGAGATACAAAACTTCTACCTCCTTGCTTTGTTTTTGGACCAATTGGCAAGATGATTCCTGCTCTGGGGCCCTGTGAGATCCCCTGAAGTCCTCTGCCTCCTGCTTTCCTTTTACTTTCTAAGGTCTGATGGCTAGGACACCCCAACAGCTTCCTCCAAGCAGCTGGGTGCAGGGGTCTGGAGCTCAGGGCAGAGATCCAGGCTGGGCATCAACACGCAATGGGATGTAAAGCCACAGGTCAGACAAGACACCCCATCCCCAGGGAAAAAGAGAAGGACGGGGCTTGAAGCCCAAGGCAGACCACATCAGAACTGAGGCAGGCACAGGGAAAAGTCTGTACCTCCAGGGGGCTCAGGTGTTGAAGATTTCTGGGTCATCGCAGAAGTCGGTATTCGCCGATTCAGGGCTGGTGGCAACTTTCTATAGAGTGCAGCCACCGCCAATAACGAGAGGGGCCGAATACGGTGGTGTGTGCCTGTAATTCCAGCACTTCGGGAAGCTGCACCAAGAGGGTCAGGATTTAAAAGTCCCGTTTTAGCCAAACAAAATGAAAATAAAATAAAACAGAGGCTGGGGTGTAACTCAGTCAATAGAGCACTTGGCTAGCATGTACAAGGCTCCTGGGTTTGACTCTCAGCACCACATAAGACTGGACACCCCTGTAATCCTCACACTCAGGAGGGAGCAGGAGCATAAGGAGTTGAAGATTTATCCCAGTTACATATCCAGTTTAAAACCAGCCTAGAATACACGAGGCCTCAAAAGCAAACAAATGGGCAGGAGAGATGGCTCAACCATGGAAGACTTAAGGCAACCAAAGAGTAAACAAAAACAGAAAAACACCAGGGGACTGAGCTGCTGTTTGCCCTGCCATTCCAGTGAGAGCCCCAAAGCTGAGAGACTAGCTAAGTACAGGTGGTCTGCAACTGAGCTGTTGGGAGCTGTAGCCTGAGCAGAGTGGATGCCAGGGGGCCTCACCCCAAAGAATGTAGCCTTTTGGTTAAGTCGGGAAAGCAGGAAGCCTGGCCTGAAAACAGCTTCTTTTTAGGGCACCCCCCCCAAAGGGCCTCCTCTGGGCTCAGCCTCTCCAGTTTCCACCTGAACACAGTGGCTCAGTGTCCCTAGGCCAGGCAGGCGTCTTTGCTTTTCCTCTGCTGAGCCCAGCCCTGGCAGAGAAGCCACAAAGAACTTGTGTGTGTGTGCCGAGAGGAGAGAGGCCAGCCCTGGTCCCCACACCAGCCTGTCCCTCTGTTTATCCAGGGATAGATTGGGCAGGTCCAAGTAAACTGGTGGCATTGGGCCCTCCTGGAGTTGCTCCAGGCTCTCTGCCTTACTGATGCTGGGTCCGGCCGGGCCTACAGGCCTGTTGCTTTTATCTGTCTGCTGTGGCTTGGGGTGTTTTCCACAGATGTGATTAAGAGACAATTTTGAGGGAATTGTTTGCTTTCAGAGCGGAATTATAAGCCTTTTAGTGTCTTCTGATCTGAAAAACCAATCTCAGTCTATCCAGCAGTAGTTGTTTGGGTGTGTGAGTGCACACATGTGCGTTTCCCTAAGACTAACGACCTACCCCCTGGAGTGTCCGTCCCTTGTGGCGGAGGATCTCAGTTTGGCCTGAGAATGAAGCAGATAGCTAGAAAGGGCAGGAATATGCTAAGGGGTGTCAGAGAGCCTTGTGCGAGAACCCAGCCCGCACGTCCATTCATGGGACTGAGGAGGGGCTAAAAGTGGACACAGCTGAGGTCTTTGTGGGCATGTCCCCAAGACCTGGTGTGAGCTGCACCTAGTGAAAAGCCCCTGAGCCGGACAGTGGACGCCTGCTGTACAGGTGACAGAGAGCGAAGCAGAAGCCTTCCTGGCCCAGGCAGATTAGAGGCAGGTCTCAGCTCTGTCCCCAGGCCTTGCCACTCCACTCCTCCTCATCTGTGGTATGGATCCAGTGACAGCTGAGGGGTAGCTGGTGAGAGCCAGAAGCGCGGAGAGGGAGACACGCAGCAGCAGATGGGCAATAATTGGTGGTTCTTGTTAAGAATCAGCTGCCGGAGGCTGGGTGTGGTGGTACACACCCTTTAATCCCACACCTGGAAGGCAGAGGCGGATGATCTCTGTGAACTAACTGGAGGCCAGCCTGGTCTACATAGCAAGTCCCGGCTACACAGAGAAACTCTGTCTTAAAAACAAACAATACTTAAAAACGGAAATTATCCTCATTGGGGTCCAGGCCCCATGGGACAGAAGGGGTCTCCCACATCTGTTCTGGGAAAAGACCTTTGGGTCTGGAAGGAGGTCTCTTTAATACGCTCAGCTGTCTCCTTTCAAATGTCTTGAAGCTGGGCATGGTGTCACAAGCCTACACCCAGGAGGCAAACAACAGGATCACCACAGGATTGCTGCCAGCGTGGGCTACACTGCAAGACTCTTTCTCAAAAAGCCTAGAGAGCGGGGCAGTGGTGGTGCACGCCTTTAATCCCAGCACTCAGGAGGCAGAGGCAGACAGATCTCTGTGAGTTCAAGGCCAGCCTGGTCTATAGAGTCTCCAGAATAGCCAGGGCTGTCACACAGAGAAACCTCCGTCCCAAAAAACAAAACAGAAAAAGCCTAGAGATCAGCATCTTAGGAACCCTCCAGAAGGTTCTGCTAACCCATACCATCTGCTCTTCACAGTGTGTAAGTGATCCTCTGTCCCAGACACATAAGGGACTGGAGTTCAAAAACAGCTAGGTATAGGGCCCTCATCCTCAGGAATTGCAGCCTGCCCGCCCAGGGACCTGATCAGGACCAGCACACATTGTCTTCATCACAGCCTCAGATCTCGTGCTTTAGGCATAGAGACCACATTCCAGGGAGTCATCCTCACTTGATCAAACAGCAGAGTCGTCATCTGGAGGTCACAGCTCAGTGGAGTTCTGCAGGATAAACAAGAGCTTTCCCCTTAGCCAGAAGGGACCAAGCATTTGATAAGAAAGCAATGTTCTCAGTCTGCTCCCATCACCCCTACCAGGCTTTGTGATTATGGGTGGAGCCATTTCTTTTATGTAGTCGTCAATTTCCCACCTATTTTCTCTTTTTTTTGTTTTTTGACAAGCCACCCCTTTCGAGACTTTGTTCTTGAAAAGTAGGGATTGAACCTAGGGCCTGGCACATTCAAAGTAAGTGCCCTATACTGAGCTACCCCTCAGCACTTTCTGGCTCTTGGTACTTTGCTTGCCCTGGGGGCCATTATGTAGCTGAGCCAGGCCCAGAGACCACTCATGTCTCACCAGCCTTACACCCCTGGGTGGCTGCGCAGAGTCCTTGAGGACCCATATGCCCAGCCCTGGCCCTGTGGTGGGTTGCTGATGAGAGAGGGGCAAAGGTGAAGGAGGCCTGGCCTCTGCCAGAATTGTAGCTGAAGGGAAAGAGGCTAGCAGCGGCCCCTGATGATGGCTGAGTAACAGCTGTCCAGGCAGCAAGGCAGTAGGTATACAATGACCCTTTCCAGACGCAAAAACAAAAATTGCCTAAATCCTGGGGCTAATAATCTTTGCACCCCAGAGCCTCTCTATCTGTTCCTGCGTTGTCCTCCGCCCCCATTTCCTTCCTTTTCCTCCCTCCTCTCCCTCCTTTTATGTGCTGGTGTCGCTGTTGTTTTGAAGACAGGGTTTTAGGCTGTAGCCCTAACACTCACGACTGCCTAGACTGGCCTTGACCTTTTTCTTCAGAGCACGTGCTTGCTAACCTGACTTCCCTGGTACAGTGCCAGTTCTGGAGCACCCAGCTGAGAATTTGTACTGCTCTCAGCTGTACCCACAAGACCCACAACAGCATCGGACACATAGGACATTTTCATCCGTTAGGCAGGAGTGAAGGACCAAATGATGCCTTCCGCCGTGATCACAAGCTTCCTGTCCACGGTCTCACCTGAACATTTTTTACCCAGGGCCACGAGCATCTGTCTCTTTCCATTTGCATTAAATTGAAAGCAGCCAGTGGGCAGTTGTAGACTCTGAGTGATTCAGCAAGCAGGGGAGTCAGGGACCACTGCTTCTACAAGTTGGCAGTGAATTGATCTGGGTAGGGTAACCTATCCCGACTACCCCAGTCCAGGGGAGGGTGAGAGGTGAGTCTAGGAAGTGTTTACACTGTCATGGGTGTGGTGTGCAGTTGCCTGAAGTCAACAAAGGGAGGGAAGGACATTCCCTCCTAGTCCTCCCAATTGAAAGGAACCCTATCTCTCTCCCTTCCCCAGCCATCTCTTCTCAGGTGACTGTGTGACTCAGAGATGTGTGTCAAAGAGGAAGCCTGGCTTTGCTCACCATCATCCCCTCCTGTTGGGTTTGAATGACTCAGAAAACCCACTCTTCATGTGGGCACTGGAGCTACAGGCCCAGCATGGTGGCCCATGCCTTTAGTCCTAGCGCTTGGGAGGCAGAGGCAGGCAGCTTTCTGTGCATTAGGGGCTAGCCTTGTCTACATAGCACATTCCAGGAAAGGCCAGCTAGAGTTACATAGTGACACTCTGCCAAAGGAAAAAAAAAAAGGAAAGGAAGAAAGAACATGGAGCTGATGTCCTGTAGACCTGGCCCCACCCAAACTGCACAGGGTCCAGCCAGACATTAGGAGGGGCCTGACCGGAGGACCCGATAGCCACTAAGGACAGATACTTGCTGCAAGGTCTATTCCTGGGGTAGCACAGGGTGTGGAGGTGGAGGAATCCCTACAGTGCTGTCCAGCCCCACCTTTGCAGGGGAGACTTTGTGGACCTGGGAGAGCTGACCAAGGCTTGGGAGCGGGAGAGAGGATGGTTCTGCTTCCCAGGGAGAGGCTGGGTCTGTGCCAGCCTGGCACAAACCCGATAGAGAGGAAGGGCTCAGGCTTCTGGAGCCTCCCAGGTTTCCTTAGTAGAAGACTGGAAATGAGCTTTCTTTGGGGTGACAGGCCACTGCTGTTTAGGCTCCTGCCGGCCTGCTTGTTCCTCTCTCCTTTTCCTAGGCCACTCTACAGTCACTGTATTCTGGGACTGGAAGCTGATACTTAAGTCACAGCTGACACTCTCTAAGTGTGTGTACTCTAGGAACCTCTGAAGAGAGGTGACAAAGGACAGGCGCATGTGGTACAGTCCCAGCAGGTTCTGCTGCACAGCCACACTATTGAACAGGAGCCGTCTCCAGGGTGTGCGTGTGTTGACAGAAGCAACCCACTCATGTGGCCCAGCGTGACTGATGTTGACAGTTCTAGTTTGAAGTGACTGAAGTCCATCATGGAGAGACTGAAGCTAGGAGGAGGAAGGGCAAGCCTGGCTAAGATCCTGGCTGTCACAGGTGAACTGGACAGCAGGGAGGAGTGAAACCATTCCCGACTTGGGGTTGCTTTCAGGGTGTGGTGAGCCTGGAGAAGAGGTTATAAATGTGACCTCACATGGAAGACCATATGTCAAGTAGACAGAAGCAAAACTGAAACTCTTTTATTGTTTTAATCTTAAGAAATGTCATTGGAGCCGAATGGTGGTGGCGCATGCCTTTAATCTCAGTGCTCAGGGAGGCAGAGGCAGGTGGATATCTGTGAGTTTGAGGCCAGACTGGTCTATATAATGAGTTCCAGGACAGCTAGAGCTACACAGAGAAATCTTGTCTCGAAAAAAATATTAATTGGGGCATGGTGGTGCACACCTTTAATCCCAGCCCATGGGAGACAGAGGCAGGTGGATCTCTAGTGAGTTCTAGGTTAAACTGGTCTAAATAGTGAGTTCTAGGACAGCCAGGGCTGTGTAGAAAGAACCTGTCTCAAACTTTTTTTAATTTTTTTATTACATTTATTTAGTATGTGTGCAGGGCAGAGGACAATCTGTGGGATCCAGGGATTGAACTCAGGTCATCAGGCTTTAATGGCAAGTGACTTTACTGGATGAGCTGTCTTGCTGACCATTTATTTCTTTACTTGTTCGTTTGTTTCCACTGTAAGTATGTGCGTGATGCTGGGTAGCATGTGCCACCAAGTGCATACAGAAGTCAGAAGGCAGCTTTGTGAAGTAGGGTTTATTTTCCTTTTAAAATTATGTGTATATGTATCTGTATGTGGATATGTACATGTGAGTATCCCTGTGCCCTCTAGTCTAGAAGAGGGCATTGGATCCCTGGAGCTAGAGTTACAGACAGTCGTAGACTTCCTGATGCAGGTGCTGGGAACTGAGCTGGGTCCTCTGCACTGTTATCCACGGAGCCACTCCCCTCTCATCAGTTGCCTTGGTCTCTTCTCAGGCTGGGTCTCCACTGAACCCAGGGAGGATCAGAGAACCGAGTTTGAGACCCCCGAGGCCAGACTTAGGGGGCTGTTTTCGATTGCTGTCAGCATTCAGCTGTTCTCTGCTCACTCAGCTAGATTGGCAGGCATCAGTTGCTCAGGATCGGGGTTGTGTTAACAGTGAGTAAGGTGCCCCTTCCCTGCATCCAGTGTCGGGTGAGCTGCTGGGTGCTGGCAGCAGAGAAAACGTGATTCTAGGTTAGGAGGAATGTTCTGACCCATACTGACCATCCTGCTCACTGACATTTTCTCTGTCAGCCTCTAACAACTCAGACATCCAACTCATGGGAGTATGGTGTGCCCACACCCACAGGAAAGTTGGTCCCATGACAGAAAGAATCACTCTTCAGAGTGGCTGGGCCATCCAAAAATTATTCTTGGATACACTCTCTGGAAGAATTGTCTGGAAGAGGATTTGGTTTGAATTTGTTTCTCCTCAAAAAGAAAGTCAGGCAGTGGTGGCACATGCCTTTAATCCCAGCCCTTGGGAGGCAGAGGCAGGCAGATCTCTTGTGAGTTCGAGGCCAGCCTGGTCTACAACCAGAGGTGTTACACAGAAAAACCCTGTCTCAGAAAAGAAAAGAAAAGAAAAAAGAAAAAGAAAGTGAGCTCCTTTAGGAGACTCAGGCTGCTGGGCTAGCAGGCTGGGAAAGGCGGCTCCCTGCCCCTCCCCATCCCTGCCCCTCCCCATCCCTGCTCATCTTACTTTCATCCAAACCAGAGCAGGAAGGAGATGATGTTTAGTACACATCTCCCTACGTGGTTTGGAAACGCCCCAGTCCCCTCTGAGCCTCAGTCTCCCTGCCCATAAAAGAGGCAGAAGAGTTCACGAGCTACTTAGCCACAGTTTTCTTGCCTTAATACAGTTTGACTCCGCAATATATCAAACACGGCCACAGTTAAAGGACCAGAGAATACTAACTGAAGACACCTGACGTCCCTAGTCTCAAGGACAGGGGCAGGGTGCTCTGCTGAGGAGACCTATATTTCCTTTTAGCTCAGTCTTGGGTGCTTTTTTTGTACAGCGCTGGGTTCTGAACCAGTACTTTGGGCATGCTAGACAAGATGTCTTCCCGCAGTGCCACATCCCCAGCTCCTTTCTGTTAACCCCTTCAGACTTGTTCTCTGTGGGGTTTTGGTGTTGTCTGATTGTCTTTATTTTTGGTCTAAGACAGTCTCATGGTGCAACCTTGGCTGGCCTAGAATTATTACATAAACCAGGCTTGTACCATCATACTGGGTTTTGCTGCTGTTATAGTTTTGAGACAATATCACGTAGCAAGGCTGTTCTTAAACTATGTAGCTGAGGCTGATCCTCTGCCTCCACCTTCTACAAACTGAGGTGACAGGCGTCCGCTTCCATGCCTAGCATTATAAGTGTTTTGTTGTACTTTTCTTTATATTTGGGTTTTTTTTGCGTTGGGGTACAGGGTGGCCTCAGCTGGCTTTACACTCACTATCTTAGCTGAGGATAACCTTAAACTCTTTGTCCTTCTGCTTCTACCTCCCAAGTGCTGGGCTTGCAGCCCTTAAACCCTTCGAACTAGGGGCACGGAGATTTGCCTGAACTCCTGGGTCTCCACATGTTATTCAATCCTTGAAGTCACTCAGTCCAGTTACCACCTCCACCTCAACATCATTGGTCCCCTGAGCCCTGGTGGCAGGTGGCAGGTCTCTCCTGGAAGGTAGGGGTAAATTCCCCCACAAGCCCTTTCGATTCCTCCCTGCTCTCCTCTCAACCCTTCGCCATCAGGATAGAGCTGGATGGCGTTAGTGGAGGTGAGGAGCAGAACAGTTCTTTAACCAGACCGCTCAGGGAGTGAAGAGTGTGCAGAAAGGGGAATTTTGGAAGATTCTTGACGGCAGACCCATCTTCAGCTTTGCCAAGGTCATACATTTTGGTGGAGGTCCTTATCACATTGGCATCTGCATCGGGCATTCCCCTGGCTTGCTGACAGTAGTCTGGGCCTCCCTGCTCCTAACTCCCCAGGGAGTGTGTTAAATCTTCCTTCAGGGAGTTTCTCAGAAGGCCTGAAGCTTTTTGGTTATTAACCTTTCATATAGCTAACAATGGCTTCTATTTCCTGAGCTGAGTGCCTGACGTCCCAGACTCCACGCTAAGGACTTTTTGGTTTTATTTTGATCTTCCCAACATTTAAAAATGTTTAAAATTGCTGGGCAGCAGTGGCGTACACCTTTAGTCTTAGGACTCTGGAGGCAGATGTCTGAGTCTGAAGCCAGTATGATCCACAGAGTGAGTTCTAGGACAGCCAGAAAAAAAAATGCTTTCTCAAAAAGACAGAAACAAACACAAAAAGTTGAAAAAATCACTGGTCTAATCTAAAATGCCCATCATTGTTACCTCTTAAATCCTGAAATGTCTTACCAGTGTTCTCTTGAGTGTATAGATGAACTAAACTCAATTTGCCCAGGGGCTTTTAGCCATGGCCCTTGGTTCTGGGGCCCATAGAGCTAAGACTGAGTTAGACAGCAAGTGCTGCCGGGGCAGGCGACAGGGGCTGTCAGTGTGTGGTATGGGGTAACGGAATGCTGAAGTATGACAAGCATTGCATTGGACAGGTACTTCACCATCTCACCCAGAGCTCACACCTGAAAGAGGAAGCGTCTTATTTCGATTTTACAGAGGAAGAAACTGAGGCTCCCGCACATTGGGCAACTTCCTGGTGGTAAACTGAAGGCAGCAGCAGTGTTCAAGGAGTCCCAGCACCCCAGCACTTGGCCTTTCGGTTTCATTGTTGTTGAGAAAATGTCTCACTCTGTAGCACAGACTGCCCTCAAACTCATGGCAATCCTCCAGCCTCAGACTCTGTTGGGGTTACTGGCATAAACTACTATGTCCAGGCTCACTTTAGTTTTCAGGACCAATAACCCTCTTCCTGTGAGAAAAATAAAGAGGGCCCCACCGACACCATCCACTCTATAGAATTCTTAAATATGTTGTCTGGGGCAGAGGAACCTTAGAAAAGAGTGTTTGCTTGACTGGACCAGTGATTTCAAATGTTTTAAAAGCCATGGCTGGGTTTCCTGGCTTGGGTGGGCCAGGAGGGACTTGCCAGCTCTCATTTTCCCTCACCGTTTTTGTTGAATGGCAGTAGAGACCCAAGAGGAACACTTGCCTTGGGTCCTGCTCTCTGGAGTAGTCCAGAATATGGGCCTTGGAAGCAAAGACAGCTAGGGTAGGTCGCCTGAATTTAGCCACACCTGAAACCACTGGAGCCTGCTGAGCCCAGGTCTCAGGGCTGAGCACTCAAGCATTTGAGAGTCCTGCCTTTGCCTAGGGCTTAACATTCAGTGTGTGCCCTGTGAGAGAGTACACAGCAAGCCGGGTAGTGGACTGTGGCGTTCCCCTCTTTCAGACTGAGTCTCAGAAAGATAATGGGAGCTTCCAGGACAAAGAGCAGATAAGCAGGCCTCAAACCCAGGTCTGCCTTCCTCCAGAGCCAAGATTCAGTTCATTGACTCTGCCCACCCAGGACTGTGGGGCTGGACAGAGAGTGTAAGAAACAGTCGGTGGTTTCTTGAGCACAGTTCCAAAGGTCATATAGAAACTATAAGACATAAATTTAGAGAAGGCCTCAGGGGATGGAATTTCCCCCCTCACAGACCTTACCAGGAAGTTCCCCCCTCACAGACCTCTAGCTAAGACTGCCTAAGCAAAGCTGCAGCTCTAGTGGGCTTTGATCAGGTAAACAGAGAGGTAACTGGGAATTTACTGCAGGATGCACAGTGGTGAGAAAGGAGTTGAGAGCAAAGGACTAGAGTGGTGGGTCTCACCTTCCTAGTGCTGCAGCCCTTTAACACAGTTCCTCATGCTGTAGTGACCCCAACCGTAAACTTGTTTTTGTTGCTACTTCATAACTATAGTTTTGCTGCTGTTATGAATTGTGATGTAAATATCTGGTATAAGACCCGGAGGTTGGGAAACACTAACAGAGCACGTGGGCAAGCAGCAGAAAGAGGGGTGTGTGTGCGTGTGTGTGTGTGTGTGTGCGTGTGTGTGGTGTGTGTGTGTGTGTGTGTGTGTGTGTGATGTGAAGCCACCCTTCCCATTCCAACCATACCCAAATGCTTGCTTGTGTCATTTTGTAGAGCAGTAAGACTTCAGAAGGTATCTTGGAGCCTGTCAGGAAAGTAATCTGTTTTCTTCAGTTGTGTAAGACACTGTCAAGTTGAAGGGAAGCTGTGTTCTTAACGTTTGCTGTTTCTGCCTCCTTTTAATCTTGAATGATATGAAGGCCTGAGAGGGTAGCGTTTCTGATGTAAGCCCCACTTTCTGTTGTGTTCTCTCGTTTTGTTGCCACTTGTATCTTGGTGCTGGACTAACTATGGGTAGCTTTCCTTGGAGTGAAGGGAGAAAAGTTGTAGGTAGGTCTGAGGCTAAACAAATCAGACTCTAGATGGTGGTAGGTTGGGGCAGGGTTTGTCAGCCTTTCCGTCCTGAGCTTGAGCCGGCCGGGCAATGCTGCCTGAATCTCTCCCAGTAGTGACTTCCGTCCGTGACACTGCACTGAGCCGGCGGGAGAGTAAGCGCAAACTCTGGTCTTCTTTGAACCCGGCCCCAATCCCCCTACCCCGGGCTGCAGCAACAGCGCGCACGGGCGAGCTCCACCCACCGAGGCGCCAATCCTACGGCCATTGGCGGATGCCGCCTCCGCCACCTGCCCCTTACCTTGGGTGGGCGGGGCTACCTG
>LOJH01050098.1:0-12737 GCA_001685095.1 Ellobius talpinus
CAATTAAAAAATGGGGTACCGAACTGAACAGAGAATTCTCAACAGAAGTTCAAAAGGGGCTGAGTTTCTTAAACAAGAGAAAACAAAATGGTCTCACCTCATGTATCCTAGTGCACAGGTGCACAGAGCTCTGAAGATGTGCAAAACTTCTTTCAGCAGGTGCATGAGTGTGTGTGTGTGTGTGTGTGTGTGTGTGTGTGTGTTTACGATATGTTTGGATACCTACAGAGGCCATAATAGGCCATCAGGTACCCTGGACTTGGAACTGCAGGTTATTGAGAGTACTATGAAGTAATCTCAGCAACTAGGAGGAGGAAGCAGCATGTACTCTTAACTGTTGGATCATCTCTGATCCAACTGCCTCCTTTTAATCACACCTTACAAGTATCATTAGCCTTTGTTCTGCAATCCCTAGTATCTTCAGCATAGGAAATGTCTTCCCCTATTATATGGAGTTACCAAAGGCAAAAGCGAGAGTCTAATAGTTGAGAAGTCTCTTGGGCAATCCTGCCCAACAACTGAATAGAGTTTTTTTCAACCCTTTTGGGAGATGTCTTCTTAGATGACCTTTTGCTCTTCAGGAGTCAAACGTTATCAGTACAGATGAGAAACATTATTAAAACTGTGTATATTTATTTGTACATCAACTCTTGCCTATTGTGTATTATATGCATTTTTTATTCATAATAGCCTCAGATAAAATAAAATATATAAGAATAAACATAAGTAAGTTGGTGAAAAACCTTTACAGTGAAAACTTTAGCCACTAAAGAAAGAGGTAAAAAAAAAGGCATTAGAAAATACAAGACTATTCCATGTTCACAGATTGGAAGAATTAATAGCATGACTATTAGACCAAAAGCTACTTAAATATTCAATGCAATAACAATAAAAGTGTCCATCTCATTCTTTTTATACATTTAAATAGTTTCCCTATAATATATTTTATCATGATTTTCTCTCGCATTCTTCATTTAAAATCATTCATTCCTTTCTACCCACCCTCTGTCTCTCAAACACACAAACACAAATGAAAACTGTACCTGACAAGAAAAAAAGACTTTAAAACGTTTTGAAACAAACAAATGAATGACAAATAACGATGAAACAAAATTCCATGGGGGATCTTTAGGATATCTTTAGTGTTGGCCAACTACTCATATGCTTGAGACACAGCAGATTTTCCCTTTCTCAACTTCTATCAGTTGAAAATATCCTCTTGGTTAAGTGTGGGAAACCGAGTTCATTCCCTCTATCAGTGCTGATATCTCACCTGTCTAGAACACATAAAGGGTTGTTCATGCTAATTAAGTTTCTGAATTCATATGTACATAGGTCTTTTTGTGTCGTGAAGAAAGTTTCTTCGGTATCACGCACCATCTTTGTTTCTTACAGTCATTCCATCTCATCTTCTGCATAGATAAGGAGCCTTGTGGGGAGGCATTAGATGAAGCAACTGCATTAGGAATGAGTTATTCAAAGTTTCTAAGTCTCTGTACATTGCAAATATGTGGACCTTTGTTTTAATTCTATTTATTGAAAGAAGATAATCCTATGATGTGGATTGATCAAGGCACTGTTATTTGAGTATAGAATTATGTCATTAGGAGTCATTTTAACACAATATTATGCTTCATAGCAACAAAAAATAAAATTATTCTGAAATACATAAGGAACCAGAAAAGACCATGGATAGTAAAACAACCAAGAGGATAAAGGACAATGAGAGGAAAATCTGTCAATACATTGTTCAAGATATATTACATAGCCATATCAATAAAAACAATACAGTACTGAATGCACAAGTGCACACACACAGAGACAGAAAAGACATGTGTATAACATTGACAGAAAAGTGAATACCCAAAAACTAGTATACATAACTTTAGACATATAATATTTTACAACGATGAAAACAAAAACCATATGCTGGGGAAAAGAAAGCACCTACAACAAATGATTCTGAAGAAAATAGATACTTATATGCAGAAAAAGAATTATATTTTCTTTCTCACCTGGTCCCACTGGACAGGTTTCTCTCTCACCCCTGGTCCTTGCAGCCACTTACAAAATAATTACTCAGAGACAAGCATTAAATATAATTTCTTGGCCAATGGCTTAGGCTACTACTGGCTAGCTCTCGCTTATAAATTAACCCATTTCTAATAATCAGCACCTGGCCATGGCGATACCGTAGATGTTCTGGCATCTTATTCTGTGGGCAGTTTGCTGGCATCTCTTCAACTCGCCTTTCTTTCTCCCTTATTTAGTTTGTCTTTTAACTCTTTTATCTTGCCATAGGCCAGAGCAGATGCTTTATTAATCGATGGGAAGAATATATATTCACAGTGTACAGGATATCCCGCATCAAGTCTGCATTTATTACCTTGAACAAAACCTAACTCCAAATGGATGCATAAACATGGAACCTTCTAGAAACAAAATCCAAAAACCACATAGATGCAACCTCACATGATATAGATATAGGAAAAAGCCTTTAAAATAGAGTTCCATACACCCAAAATTTAAGGCCACCAACTGATAAGAGGTGCTTCATAAAACTAAAAATCTTCAAAACTGAAAAAATAATCAACCGATTGATGAAGAAACTCATAGAATTAGTGAAAATTTTGGTCAGTTATCACCTAACATTGCATTAAATCTAGACTATGTACAGAATTTAAACAAATGAGCAAAAAAGAATTCTAAAAAATGGTTCTCTCAAAAAGTAGGAACTGAACAGAGTTCCTAAGAGAAGAAATAGAACAATAAAGAGGGTAACAATAAGAATAAAAGAAAGCTAAACATAAAGCTCTCCTTCCTAGAGAAATGCTTCAGCTTCCATTTCTAGCTAAGTAAAAGCAAGAGTCCATCTCTGTTTATCCTCAAAGTTAATGGCTTTTACTTGTTGATAGTTTTAACAGATTCACTTAGAAGAACCTGCCTAGATGGCTCTGCGGGTATCAGCAGGTGTTCTTACCCCCTGCTCAAGCAATCTATAAACCCAGCATGAGAGATCATGGCAAAATCCGTTGTGAGACTCACACAATGGGTGAAATCGGCAGTAAGTCTGCATTTTTCATGAATTTGGAGGGGGGAGAGTGGCACAGCAGTTAATCACAGCGTGATAGCTTTAAAATGACTTGCTGATGAGTTCCCCCAAAAAGTCCCAGTAAATCATGCAGGAGTCTGAAGAAACTATTTACTACATGTAATTTAGCATGTTTTCTGAAAAGGCCATTTATAAAGCATGGTGCCATTCCATTGCTATTCTGAAGAAAAGTCTAGATTCTGCTTTATTTGTAAGTTTCGATTAGTTGGTAAGGAAATTGTACAATATTATCAATGCATAGTTTTCATTGCAAAAGGAAGTATATATTCTTTAATCCACTAGAGAAAAATAACCACTGTATAGGGGAATGTGTGTTTGCACGCTTGTGCACATGTGTGTGTGCATGTGCACATATGTGTGCATGTGTTTATGTCCTGGGGGCCTCCAGCAGTGTAGGTGTTGATGACTGAATAACATTTTGTCATTCAAATGGTATTTGTATTGTTAATTTTTTTCTATCTTTCTTGTTCACTCTCATGCCACACTCATTTGAAAATACTTGAATTAATGAAATTTTCTCTAATTTCTCAATTAGATATTCCGGTATCATGTCATTAGTATCTATTGTCAAGCTTAAGAAGAACAATGCCCAATGAGACACAGTATCTTTCTTGAATAAATTCTCTTTTAATGTAAAGCCAGCATGTCAGTTGAAAGAGAAATGTGCATAAAATATTTGCCCACATAGAGATTACTAAATTTTGTCATTGATATATTTACCCAATCATTATTTTTTGTTTTTAATAAACACCATAACTTAATAAAATTTAAAGAAATAAGATTCGTGAAATTATTTTGATCTCTCAAATTAACATGAAGATTAAAGGAGCAGGTGGAAGTTCTGAGGACCTATGAATATGGGACAATTTTCACACAGCATTTGAATATGAGTAGTCTCACACAATGATGATACTTCCTAAAGACTACATTCTTACACAATTCATTTTAATTGGTCCCAAATCCAGAAGTTGATAGATAAATGTATTGTGTTCAAGCCATTCATTTAAACCTAATATTAAAATCAAACAATTATGTATAAACTATCTTGAACTTGAATGATGATTATGGGCCTCATAGGAAAAACTCCCTCAGGGCATTCGAAGACATTCAATTATATTTTTACTTTTTTAAAACTTTATGATGATTATTGATAGCCTATCTTTTCTATCCAATTACAGAATTAGAAGCAGTATTTGATACATGAAAATATACTTAAGAAACTGTGTATTATAATTAAAGCATATTTCTATTTTATTATAAAAACTACCAATAGCTCTATTATTTCAATTGACCTACCAATTTTGTAAATGTGTATAAATCATCATTTCAATGATTTTTTTGGAGTAGAAACTTACTTTGATAAAAAGAAACGGCAGTCATTTTTCATTTCATACTTTCTGTTCTATTCTAAACTATCTCTTGGATATGATCTTTGAAAGTATGAAATCACCAAACCTTAGAGAAATGAAGACTGAAGTCATTATATATAATTCTCTTACATTAGAGATAATGAAATTTAGACACCAGAAGTTTAAGATATTTCTTAGGTAATACGATAGTTCTGATGATACTAACTAAAATCTGTGTCACTTCAAATCACTCTTTTCCTTCTTCTATATAAAGCTCAAAAATGGAGTCAGAGATACAGGTGCCTTATATTAGTTCACTAAGTTCTTACATTAGCCATAATATCACTGACATTTAGACACTAAATATGTTCACAGTTTAAATTCTGAGATATTTTTAATTTTATTACATATACTAAAAGACACACAATGCTCTGTGGCATATTGGTGAAAGGATTTTCCATAACAAATAAATTTGTACCTTATATGAAAAGTTTCATAAAAGTTAAATTTAATAATTAATTGAAGTATAATTCATAATTCTCAAATTATCCTTCCATAAACAGCTGGAGATTTTCTTCTTTCCTGATCACCCATTTTCAAATAGTCATACAAAAACCTATATTAATTACAGAATGTTTGGCCTGTAGCTTGGGCTTATAATTAATTAGCTCTTACAACTTAAATTAGCACAATTTTATTAATCTACATTTTCCCACATGGCTTCATTATTTCAACTGTTCTTAAGCACATCTTGTTTTCTCCACAACTGGTTTGTATCTCTCCCTGAGTCCACCCTTCTTCTCTTTGTTTCACTGCTTGGCTTTTCTTCCTAGCCTTCTGCCTGGCTATAGGCTAATTGGGCTTTATTATTAACTAATGGGAGCAATACAAATTCACAATGCATAGAACGATTATTCAACAGCATCCTTCTATAAAGTACTTTAAAGTTTACCTGTGTATTTAGAGAATGAACTCAGGTATAAGACAACATTATGTTGTATATTGAGAAATAAAGTAATTTTCAAATAAGACTTGAAAAAATATTATTCAGATTCAATTTTCCTAATTGATAGAGTTGATACTGAAGTATAGAAATGATTGTTTGTATTGGAAGTAGTGGACTATTCAGTTGCAGATATAATCTCAAGGGTTTCTTCTCAAGTGGGAGCTCATTATGCAAATGTTTGACGAGTTAGTCAAATTCGCCAGGGTGTCATTTCATTATCAATAGAGTGGACAAGGTGGATAAAGATGATCTAAATCCTTCTAGAGTTAACATAGATAATCGGGATAAGAACTGTAAGTTTGTGAAGAAGCAGTGACACTCTACATGGTTCAGTTGCTTCAAATTTATTCGGGCAACATAAAGCAGTATCATTTTATTAAACTCAATGAAGCATCCCTGATCCACATCAACTTTAAACCACCCACGGATATTATAATTGCCTTGGCAGTCTTAGCCAATTAATATCACATTTTTACAAAATTAAAGTATTTAAACTGTACTTCATGCAGAGGACTGTTAAAATCACAGCACAGTTTATTTTTAACAGTAACCATAGGAAACTTAGAACTGATGGTAGAAATGAGTCACTTAATTAGCATAGTATTTATTCCATCTCATCCTAGCCAAGCAGCTTACATGTAAGTCATATCTATTGAGTATATGCTTTCTGAAAATTAAAGTAATACGCTCTTAGACTTTTCTCTAAAACTGCTGGGAACTGAACTCCTAACCACCTCCAGAACCTTGTTCAGAGGTTGTGAGAGAGCATGACAAGAGCTGTTTGCAAACCCTTTTGTGGCTCAGTTTTGCATATTGCACATGTGATTTGTAGCTGCTGTAGTTTCTTCCATCCCGTGATGCTCTCACAATAATATAGTAAAGACAACTGCATGGGAATGCAGCAAAATAATATACAAGGACCCAGTAGCACATAATAACCCTTCTTCTTTTCACAGTCTTTGCTTGATTGTATTGGATGCTGTTAACTGTGCTGTGTGTAGTGTGTTGCTGACATATAATTTAATGGTTTTTTTCCACGACTTTATTTCACAAAAATAAATTGATTTAGTATACTAAAAATAAAAAGGGAAGTTACATGGAGAAAATAAGAAAAAGTGTGCAAAATATGAATTTAAATTATTTCTAAGTTCTTTTTATAATCATATGCATATACATGATAATGGCTTCCATTTCATCATTCCCATACACATATGCAATATATTATGTTATATTATCTTTCTATTCCATTCCAGTTTTCTCATCCCTTTTCTCACCTGTTGACTTATTCCTTTCTTAACTTTCATACTGCTCTCCCACACCACCACTCCCCCTGCCATAATCCACTAATTTAATTAGGTTTGCTTACATAATAATTATTGTTGGAGACATAGCTTAAAGAAATCACGTATTTATTCCTGAAGCTGTGTGGTGCTAATTGTTGCATGAAAACCTCTTTCTAAAGTTTTACTGTGCTCAAATATATAAAAGAAGTAAAGCACAATGGCAGAATCTGGGAGCTTAGACACAGCACTTGCAAAGATCATGCTAACTAGAACTTCATTCTTCACCTTGTGGCAATTGTTTCCCTCCCAGCCGTGAAACTTGCAGGGTCTCCAGTAAAGCGTAAATGAGGGATATAACTTTAGGCACATCACCGAAGAAAATGACTCTTCTTTCCCTAGAAACCATTATATGCCAAGACCTCCTCAGGGATGGCTTCAGCTCTGTAATCCCTGTTCCTTAGCAGGCATTAACTATATATAAATCCTAAGGTAGAGTTAAGTCGTAATGAATTTCTTTCCCATCTGTGAATGTGACTAAATGTTTTTGTTTTGTTTTTTTGAGAAATGGTTTCTCTGTGCAGGTCTGGTTGTCCTAGAACTCTCTCTGAAGACCAGGCGGAACTCAGAAAAATGCTTGCCATCACCACCCAGATGAGATTTAATATTGAATGGAACAACCTGTGTAGGCATTGGGAAGCTACTATGGATTGGAGAGGGCAGAATTCCACAATTTTTACTTTGCCATTGGATCTTGTAGTCTGTGTTTCTCTGATTTCTAGTACTTCGAGCAAGGGATATATATGTCCCCACAAGGATTTAACATTTTTAATTCACTTATTCTCTTCATCTTGACCAGGTAGCATCTCAGAAATACTCATTGACCTAAGTAAAAACAAATACCAAATCAAAACAAATAAAAACCACTTCTGATTAAAATTGAGAGAAGACATAATTTGTGGTTGTGAAGATTAATGTTTAGAATGGATATTTCATAGTCATAACATGTCAATTTAGTGCACCAACAGCATTACTTTCCCCACTGAAGCCTAGGACCACCCGCCATTGGATTTTTACTAGTATTTGGAACCAAACTTTTGTTCTTTCCTACAGAGCGTGCTTCAGATCCAATCGTAAAACACTTGACTACCCCTATAACACCCACTCCAGTGTTTAATCAGTTTGATCAAACTGCTTGAAGGTTGATACTGAATCATGTGGGGAGTTTCAACAGCTAGGAAAGGCAGGTTGCTATTGTAAAACACAGGGTTCACAGCTGTTTAAGGCTATTGATGTCCTTTCTACCACAGAAGCCTATAAAGCACTGCTGATACTGTGAAAGCTAGCAAGCAAGAAGAGATCATCTTCCTCAGTTTCCACTTAATTTTCCTATGTCCTATGATCAAAGAGTGTGGTCAACAAATAAAAGCACTGACAATATCCTATACTGTTTTAGGAGCAGTCAGGGACTCTCTGACCAACAATTTCTCATGCCCAAACAAGTTAAAACACTTGAGTAGTTACAGTCTGATGAAAATACAACCAATGTCATGTCAAGTTTTCTTCCTTTAATGAAGTAATGCTTATGATGTGATTCAACACTTCAAATTATAAATACATGTATTTTAGAATGTTTATAATTGAAGCAAAGTCATTATTCTTATTTTGACATTTAATCAGCTCAGAAGTATTTTGACAAATATTTTAAGCTCCACACAATTTTAACAAACCATCTAAAGTTTTGTATTAATTAAAAAATGTAAAGGTAGTAATTAAAATGATATAAATATTGACTGTTTAGAATAAAATTATTACATTATTTTTAATATTTTAAAAGACATCCTTTAATACAAACCAACATTTAAATAGAAAAAAGAAAGACTTACAAACTTGACATGAGTATACAAAATAATCCAACAATTAATTCTACTAGTGTATATAGAGTAATAATAGTCTAAAGACAGAAAAATAATAAAATGTACAAAAAGAAATTCACAGGGCATATTTTATGAAAAGAAATGATCAAAGGATCCTGCAAAAGGGGAAGAAAGTGGTGATTACTAAAGCTGGTCTGTTGAGTGAGTACAACCATCCACAATTGTTGAGGGAGTCAAGTTTACCTCTGTAACTGTTGTATTATAGGCTGTGTAACATTAAGGGTATCTGCATAGAAAATCCAATGGGAATTTTTAAATGATTTTTGCACTATATAGCTGTTAAAATGAGGATGCTTGTTTGTTTACTGGCTCCCCAGCAGTTTAGACTCGAAATAATAACACAGAAACCATATTATTTAAATCCCTAGTTGGCCCATTAGCTCTAGCTTCTTACTTTCTAGCTCTTACATCTTAATTTAACCCATCTCCATTAATCTGTGCATCACCACRAGAACTTGGCGTACCAGCTAAATTTCAGCACGTCATCCAGTGGTGGCTCCATGGCTTCTCCCCGACTCTGCCTTCTTCCTCCCAGCATTCAGTTTAGTTTTCCCTGCCTAGATAAGTTCTGCTCTGCTATAGGTCAAAGCAGTTTCTTTATTCACCAATGGTATTCACAGCATACAGAAGGGAATCCCACATTATGTAGCCTTCTAAACTATCCATTTTCCTCAACTATCTCTAAAAAATTAATATCTCTTGATGGCAAAAACTATCAGGGTTACGAAAAGAACATTATTGCTCTGAGTGTATTTGAAATGAGTCCTATTATCATGATAATGAGTGTATCATAACAAAATATAATTTGAGCTCAGATATTTTTGAGTCTTCGTATATGGCAATCATCTAGTTGGGACATAGGTAATAACAAAATAAGAAATGGCAACAGAATTCTTCTAAAAAAGTATAAATTAAAAGGCTATGGATAAAGAGTTGTTTATTACATATTCTGAGCATTTGTTACAATCACTTGGAAGCTCTGAGAATACATGTGTAGATACCTTTCCAAATCAAACACCACATAATGCCCAGATCTGCAAACAACTTATACATGTATATATAAATTGTATTGCTCTTGACAGAAAAGTTTAAGGTTTTCAAATTCTTAAGAAAAAATGAAAGGAAAGAGAGAAATACACAAGGGATAAAACACATGGTTAAAGGAACACACATTCATTGTACATTTGCACATACATAGTTCTAAGACTGATAGGACTGAAACATGGGTACAGTAAAGAGTTGAATACCTTTTAGGCATAAAATTTATATAGGTTATAGATTTTGTGCTACTATAACAAGTATTAATATTTTTAGATTAGTGACAATCTAATATATGATTTTCTGTCAATATTTAAGTAAACAACTATATAAACTTGGATAAAATTTAGGATGTGGACCCTATAAATAATGAAATTAAATGTAACTATAAAACTGCTATCTACTCTTGAGTATTAATTAACAAGATGCCATTAAATTTCTAGAAAATAAAATGATTACATAATTTATATTTATATTTTCATATCTTAAAATGTGCAAATAAAAATATGTGTATCAAAATGTATTAAAGTAACTTTTGCTACAGTCACCCTAAAATTTGAAGACATTTGAAGAACACTATGTTAAAATTACATTGTCTCATATAATGTTGACTGAGGTTTCTGTCCCTCCTAATCCGGCCTTTGATCAGTCCCAAACACTACACAGAATTCTACAGAGATGTGCTTGCCTCTAGCAAAGAGAAAAAATGTGAGAAAATGCTGTTACCAAGAAGCCATGCTTAATGTTGTTATTTTGGGTTTTGGGTCTAGAATTACTTTCCAAGTTCTTTCAGGTTTTTCAGGGTTTTTGTGGCTGCAATTGTGCCATTTGTTGACTGAGGTTGTTTTTTGTTTGTTTTTTTTTGTCTTGCCCAGTCCCACCATCATTCAGTCCCAAAGAACTACACAGAGGTCTACATTAATTATAAACTGATTGATCTGTTAGCTCAAGCTTCTTATTAACTCTTCAAACTTATATTTGCCCCTAATTTTTGTCATTGTTAGTCATGTGGCTTGGTACCTTGGCGAGGCAGTTACATCTTGCTTCTTCTGCATCTAGGTGATGGCTGCAGACTGACTCTTTCCTCTTCCCAGAGTTCTCATTGCACCACCTCTACTTCCTGCCTGGTTACTCTGCCTACACTTCCTGCCTTGCTACTGGCCAATCAGTGTTGATTTAAAATACAAGTGACAGGGTACAGACCATTGTCCCCCAGCAATACACTTATCTTTAGAGTGGAAGATAAAATTCATGAAGCAATTAAACAGGGTCTGGAAATATTATTATACAAAATACTCAAATTTACACTGTATCTTATTAAATACATCAGACTAAAACATGATAATCTAATTTATTTTGTTATTGGCAAAATGAAATGCCGTTCTTGCTGATTGTCACTGAGGTACTAAACTACATAAATGAGAAACTATATGTAGTCATGAAAAAAAAACTAGCTTAGATAAAACTACTTCTATCATTTCTGTAAACCAGAGATGTGTTTGAAGGTTCAATGGTAAAGCCACTGAGTATGATCATGGAAGAAAACAAACCCATTAATTAGTATTAGGCTTTAATTACAAATGACTTATTATTTGGTGCAAGAATCCTGGTGTTGGTGTAGTACTTTGCCACAATTTTTCTTAAGGTGTTGTGACATGTGGAAAAGTCCAGGACTCTTTATAATGCCCCATTTTTCAGTTTCTATCTTATTACAGTTTGGGAAATTTACATAGCACAGCCTTTCCTGGGCTTTTCACCCACAGAATTCTCCAAGCAAAGGCCAGTTGAGTTCTGTCTCATTATATAGTATGTTGAATATCTACCTTTCAATAGAAAGGTGATTTCTCTCAATATTTTTCTTCATAATAAATCATCAGTCAGGCTTATTTTTATTGTTAACTTGAAACAATGCCATGTGTCATGATATACCATGACACAGATAGCTATGCTCTCATGAGATGAAAATTGCTTTCAATTGACTCTAAAGCAACTCTTATAACCCTGAAACTCAATTTGTGGAAGTACATATTTCTTCTCTGTAGTTTTACAACAGCATAGTGTAATATTTCTATGTTTTTATTTTTTGAACTAAGACTCCATAAAATAAATATGTATGTTTTCAGAAATGATTTTAATGCACTCTTTATTTGTATCTATTGTGGTATTCTACAATCTATGTTAATGATGTCACAGTAGCTTCAAATAATTTATAAAAATTGAGAAATATATACTGGAGAATAATACACAGATATAGCAAAGGATATATCATGAATTATATATTTATGAATTATATATTTATATGAATATAAAGCAATTATATAGTACCCAATACCAATAATACCCAAGGAATACTATGGTTATTTTCTTAATTAATAAGTAATGTAATATAATTATATTATTTAAATATATTCAAATAAAAGTTTAATAAGTAAACAAAATATTTTCTTTAAAGAGTTATATAATGGACATATTAATGATTTTTCTTAAAATTCTCATTCAATGTTTACATTGAAATCAGATTTGTTTCACTAAATATCTTATTATTGCAGTTTTCTTTTCCCAAACTCCTTCCAAATCTTCCCCATATCCTCACTCTTCCAAATCTACATTCTTTCTTGCTGTCTCAGTAGAAAACAAATAGGCATTGAAAAGATTAATAAGATAAGGTAACATAAAAGAAACAGAATATGACAAGAGACATACTCCAAAAGAAAAGAAAAAAACACTAATCCAAAAAAGCAGGGCTTGGCAACTGGGCAATGCATGAAACATATATAGAAACAGAAACACACATAATCACAGCACAGCAATTCAATAAAAACAGAAAATTGGAAATCAAAATATATAAGCAAAAAATCTGAAATGTTATAAAGAAATGTCTGGAAAAATCATTATGAGACAAAAATGTGTGCATTCCTTTGTTCGTGTTTGAAAAATGCTAGACATCCCCATATGACACCACCAATCAGGGACACTGATCCTCCTGACACATGATAACTTTAAAAATAATGTCAT
>LOJH01050099.1:0-12737 GCA_001685095.1 Ellobius talpinus
CCCCAACTAGTTCCGTGGGCAGCAGAGGAGAGGGCGCCTGAACTGACCTTATCCCATAATTTAATCTTTCTTAGACTTCCACCAAACACCCTTTGAGCCCTAAAGAATATAGAACATCTTAGAGTATAATATCTAGAAGGACGGCAGTGTGTACTCAGCGAACACCGAAAAATACAGCTAGGGTATCTGTTGGTATGATTATTATAGCATTGAGATATCAACAGCAAATAATTTTCAGAGCTATGTGGATTTACCCCCATTAACACTGGCAGCTAGCTAGTTGTACTATTTAAAAACTGCCTTCTGTCTAAGATTGGTTTGATTTTTTTTGTATAGTCATCTGGCACCTTTGAATAAGAAAATAGATGGAATAAGATTGAACCCTGAAAATGAGGATCATATGCAAAGGCTTGCTAACAGTGGAAGGTTGCGGAAGGAGGCAGAGGATCTAATGCTGTGGGATCACGGTTTGTGCCTTGTAAAGATTTGTCACTTGTATATTTTAATAACATGTTGATTGGCCAGTAGCCAGGCAGGAAGTATAGGCAGGGCGACCAGAATAAGAGAATTATGGGAAGAGAAAAGGCTGAGTTTGTAGTTGTCACCCAGACACAGAAGAATCAAGACGAACTGCTCCACTGATAAAAGATACCAAGCCACGTGGCTAACACACACAAGAATTATGGCTTAATGTAGGATGTAAGAGTTAATAAGAAGCCTGAGCTGCTAGGCCAACCGGTTTATTATTAATGTAAGCCTCTGTGTGTTTCTTGAGACTAAATAGCTGAAGGACCAAGCAGGACAGAAACCTATGTCAACAAGTTAACACTGCAGAAATAGCTGAGTTACAAAGTTCTATATAGAGAGGATGATACCCTCCATGAGGATCCCTTATCTATGGTTTCATTCCTTCAATTTACTGATATTTAAGAGACATTTCTGACATTCTGACCCTTCCATGCTGCTTAGTTTTATATCAAATTGACACAATCTAGAGTCATCTGAAAGAAAGGTTGAGAAGATTCCTTCAGAAGATCAGGCTGTGAGACATTTTCTTAATTAGTGATTGAGAGGGGAGGGTGCATTCCATTTTGGGTGGTGCCATCCCTGGTCAGCTAGCTGGTCCTGTGTGCTCTAAGAAATCAAGCCTAGCAAACCAGGGGAAACATGCTAGTAAGTAGTACTAGTTCATGGCCCCTGCATCAGCTCCAGTTTCCTAACCTGTCTGAGTTCCTGTCCTGACTTCCTTCAATAATGGAGTATGATGTAGAAGTGTGGGCCAAATATACCCTTTCCTTTCCATCTAGGTTTTGGTCTTGGTGTTTTATCACAGCAATAGTAACCCTGACTAAAATGTGTTCTCACCGGGACATAAAGAATAATTCAATTGAATGCCTCAGTATTTCTACAACACTACATAGGCAGCATTGCTCAACTCTACACAAAGTCACAACTCAGAGTCATTGACCCATTCTCACCTTCAAAAATGTACTTTGACTTAGTTTCAATTTGTTCATCAATTTAGGAGCTTAAAATCTGGGCTTATTTATAATTTTGTCACTTCTGTGTCAGAACAGAGAAAAGAGACGCTAAGTGGAAAAGTATTTCACACGTTGTTTTTAATGCACCATCTGTCCTTTTGTTAGACTATAAAATACATGCATGTCTTTAATCCAGAGAATCTAAGTCTGCTGTCAATGGTAGGCAATCATGGTTTTCATTTTGCTGTCACTACCCTGATTGTGACATCATTGGGAAGTCACCCAGTAGCTCTAGGCCATTTCCGTATGATCTTTGCAATACTAAGAATGTCTTGATAGTTTCTAGAAGAGGAGACACAGGATGCCCAAAAGCAGTATTTTTGTAAATCTTAGCTAAGTCTGTTAGTCAACAGCATCTACTGAGCTCTCCTGTGTGCAGTGGCTCTTATTTGATAATATTTGACCCAATAGAAGGAAGTGGAATCCTCTATCTTTGAAAGCTGCCAAGGGAAAGGAGACAGTTGATGAATATGCATAAGATTCAGAACTGTTAATTGTATAAGCAAATGCCTGAAACATTTCTAATAGGTGTGCATTTTAATAAGAAATTTATCTACAGAAATTACATATTTGGATCATTTCTTAAAGAAAGACTACAGGATCCCAAGGAATTTGATTGGTTGAGAGATAAATCTTACATCTGTTTCTACCTTAGGGCTCCTCTTAGGAGTCCCCTTATTCTCAGAATAGCCCTTATTTGCCAATTACTGGGCAAAGAGGGCAGCTGTGCAAGATGCTTGCATACTGCCCCACAGGGCAGTCTTGCTCTGAAGTTCCTACCGGGAAACCTGCACTGTGGCCTCATTTCCTCACTTACTTTATTTTCTTTTCTTGGGTATTTATCAAAAGTTTACCAACAGTCTTTTGAAAAGATGCATTTTTTCATGAAAAAAAATTTACAACACATAGTTTTTATGGCCTATTAAGAATATTATTTATAACATTAAAACTAATGAACTACTGCTATATGCTATATTGTAGCTAAACATTGCAAACCTATGCCAAGTGAAACAAATATTTTATGTAATAAAATATTGTACTGTTAGTCCATTTTATGAAATGTCTGGAATAGACGCATCTTTGGTGATAGAAAGTAGAGAAATGGCTGCCAGAGAATAGGGTAGAGAAGCAATAATGATGATTTCTAACGGGTAGGAAGGTTTTGGTGGTTTGAATAATAATGGTACCTGTAGGCTCATTATTTGAATGTGTTAGGAGCTGTGGCTTTGTTGGGCCAGGTGTGGCTTTGAAAGAAGTATGTCACTGGAGGTGGACTTAAGGGATTCAAATATCCAAGCCAGGCCTGATGATTCTCTGTCTTCCTACTTCCTGCCAATCCAGATGTGGATCTCCCAGCTGTCTCTCCAGCTGTGTCTGCCTATATGCTGCCGTACTTCCTGTGATGATGATAATGAGCTAAACCTTTGAAACTTTAATCCAGTTAACTGCTTTCTTTACTAAGAGTTGCCATGGTGATGGTGTCTCTTCACAGCAATAGAACATTGACTGTGATGGAATAATAAGAAAAATGCTATAAAATTGGATGTGGTAATAGCCTTCCTATATCCACAAGGTTTGACCACAACAAATGCAAACAAAACTCATAAACAGTGCATGAATATCTTGTGTTATAAATTTACATGCGTTAAACCATTAAGGCATTTAAAATCTATTTTGCTGTTTTAAAATAATTAAACAGATTACAAACGGAAGGCACCTGTCCATCCGTCACCGACAGCTGTCATTTCTCAACCCATTAACAAAGCAAACTGCTTCTACTGGTACTCAAATGGTTTATCTTGAGAGGATGCTGAAGCAAACAGACTAGGAAACCTGGGAGTATGCTCCTTTATCACTTGTTTCTACTCCTTTAGGGTAGTCAGGGTATAGGTAAGCATATACCAGCAGCATGCTACCTGGGACTTCCTTTTAGAATAGGCTAGCCAAAGATGCTATGTATCCCATTACTTAGGGTAAAGTAAGAGGAGACACTGAAAATACAAGAGACATGCATGAAGAAGAAGAAAGGCCGGCCCTGCAATAACTGACTGGCCTGCCTCCTTCTTTGTAATCTCTATGAAGGATCTGGCTCCTCAAGTCATAAGCCTTGTGAGAATTATGTGGTTATGGTAAAAAGGGCTGCTTTATCCTAAAAACTACAACCATCATATGACTACAATACTGACAGATTATGAGTTGCCCTTAAAAAATTTGATTCATATATTTGCCTCCACAAATTTAGGCAGCTATCAGCCTTGCTACTAAGTCTATCAAAGAAGTGGAGAAAAGGGACCCAAGAGGGATGATCTAATTGTGATAGGGAATGGTCCACACGGGTATCATGGATTGTGCCCGGGGTTGTTTCTACTGCCTGTAATTTTATATAAGAAGGCCATCTGCAGGTCAAAGTGACAGTCAGATGCCATGCTCTAGATTTAGAGTTCGGAATGGAGGAAGGAGATGGGGCAATGGAGGGCAGGGGGAAAAGGGCTCTTTTGAAGAGCTGCTAAGTTCACCCCCCTAAAAAGAAATTATTTTTACCACCTTTATTCAACAAACAAGCATAAAAATATGTTGAGACAGGGGCAACGAAATTGGATAAAGAGAATTTCAAATTGTCCCTGTTAAGAGACATCTGTATGCATCACACAATCCAATTGTCTTCCAGTCCCCATCACTAGCAGCATCTACTTAATGTGGGACAAGCTAACAGATGAATTTCAAAAACTGTTTTTCATTTGAAACATTTGGCCTTCTAAATTCTTTACAAATATTGACTAGAAAGTTTTGTCCTAGCCCATCTTCCGTAGTTTCTCCTACATTTAATGCCTAAATCTAGACATATTTGTTATTTGAAATAGGCCCTAATTTAATTGCTCAACTTCTCTAAATAAAACTGTAAGTAGCAGTTGGAAAGAATTCACAACTGCTAGCACGGGCATATGTTAGTGTGTGCACTCATACTGCCAATGAAAAGCTCACTGTTTGCCTGAATCCTCTCCAGCCACACAAATAGTCAAAAGTTGGGGAAGCTGTATTCTGAGCAATTGTCTCTGGATTCTTGGGAATCAATCTCAAACTTAGTTCTTGCAGAACTCCCAGTAAGATACTTCGGTTGCTTTCTAAGGTAAAATTTGTTCACTGATGCTGAATGTAGTTTCTACCTACCAATTTTCTAGTAAAAGTCAGAAACCTCCTTCAGTATGTGCAAACAAGATTTTCTGCCCAGAGTACGTTTCTTCTCTAAGCAGCCCTGGGATTACTTCAGATTCTCCTGCTCTCTATTGTCAGCTGACCCTCAAGGACCAATCGATCTCTGCCCTTCTTAGCTTCTTGCACTGTTGCACTGACATTCATTCATGCCTCCCTGGGGTCACAACACCGCATTTGGTAAGACTACTCTTAAACCTGTAGCTATCCTACCCATCCATCTACGGCACTTCTATCTTCTCAGTTCCTCCGTAAATAAAAACACTGCTTACCATTCAACTTTGCCCAGACACTTTCCTTTTATTTCCAACTATTTTCACACCTTTCAGAGTTATTATCAGAACAAACAACATATACCTTGATTTTCCCCCAAACATCTGTCAGAATGTCTTTTAGCACTTTTCATTTATAAATCATATTTACTCCAAGATTTTTTACAGTTATTTTCATGCATTTATTCCCAATGTTCCCAGTTTAACCTAAACTGCATAGACTATTTTGTGTCTGCATGTACCTACTATGGCAAAACACAGGAACTCAGATCTGGTCAGAATTCTCATGGGTTAAGTCTTGCAGGCATTACTATCAGTTAATTCCATTCTCTCAGAATAAAGCTGGCAGTTAAACAATCAAAATGCTTATTTCACTCAATCAATAGGCTCTTCTACTTGGATCAGTGTGATTAACAACCCTAAACTTTCAAATCACATTTCTCTAAAATTTGTTCTTTAAGGAAAACACCAATTAGCTTCCTATTATAGACAGTTTAAAAAATCCGCACACTAATTAACATGCTCTCTACTTAATTTCAATCTGCAAATATTCAAAAGAAAACTGCAATGAAAATCAGGAGGATAATACATTTCTATTTCTTTAATGCAGTGATGAATTATTCTTGACAAACCATGAATACATATTTTCATTCTCTAAGCGATAAATTAGAAACAGTAGAGCAACAAAACTCAATGACATGAAAATAATACAGAAAAAAAGAATAAAGATTTCAGGCAAATGGAATTAATCTAATCTAATTTATTACTGTGTTTTGGAAACTTGGTAATAGCCAATAGTTCAGAAAGTGCGCATAAACTTTTATCATAATTATAAAACTAAAAGATGCTGGGACCAACTCCAAGCTCCAAACTTTTGAAGTATAAAAGGGTTGTCTTTGTGTCTGTCAACAAAGCAACACCTGATCACCTTGTTCAATTATGAATATGCATTATCTGGGTATGTTCATGCATAAATTATCTTTCCTTTATGTGTCTATTTCTCTTTGTTGGAATGAGAACATATTTATACCTTTGAATTACCTCAGGAAATTTCCACTTCTCTTAGAACTTCCACCAAACTGATTCTCTCTAAACTTCTTACCACAACCTCATCCACTCTTGCTTTGTATACCCTTGTTGGTATCTTTACAAGTAGTGAGATAGTGACATAGTTCCTCTACCACCAAGTGTAACTGTTCTAGGTTCTGTGCAGAATGAGAGCTCAGTGCCTTATTCAAACATAGTAATCCTATGATCTACTTAGCATCCATGTCTTTCAGTTCATCGCTAGGCATTACACCACCCATTCTCAGCTGCCCTGGGTACCTACTGGGCATTAGTAGAAACAAACAGTATCTCTCTGCACTCTAAACCAGCTTTGATCTTACACACCATCACACATGCGTGCATCACTTTCTTCTCTAATACACTCAGTAATAACCATGTCCCTAGCACTTTGCTGTATGTTGGACTGAACATTAATTTGAATTCAGGAGAAACCCATGTTCCATACGTCTAGGTTTAGCTCTTTCTTAACTCCTCAGACAGAAGTGAAGGTTTTCTTACCACATTGTGGATTTTCTAACTTTTGTGTGTGCATGTGTGCATTTATATAAATATGCATATATTTCCTCTACTAGAGAGCAAGAGTTTTATTTGCTCTTTTATCTCTTTAATGAACAACAGAGCAATTGATGTGCAAATATATTTAGCTTATCAGTAACCAAAACATCAGAATTAAACATTAAGTTATCTGAACATGAAGAAACCCAATAATTTAAACTACATAAGTTATAAATTCATTCTGAAATAGACAGGTTCAGACAGAAATGTAATAGTGTTATAACATTTTAACATAAAGATTATGATTTCAAATATACCTTGGCAAAGTGAGTATCAAAACTATGTGAGAAAACAATTTAAAGTACTTACAAACAATTGAAATGAAAACTATTTTAAATATTATAACTCATACATTCCTTAATATAAAATACTTCCTGAATTGTGTAAACACTTTGAATTGCAGTTTTACTAATAAATTCAATGAAGTAATTTTTAAAATATTACTGACTCTACCTACCCACCAATGAAAAGCCACAGAATATGCCAAGCAGTAAGCAGGATTTCCCACTTTCCAGTCTTCAGTCCATGTTCCTCTCCCCAGTTTAACGTCTCCATGTGCACTGAGTAGGCAGTCTGGACCACAACTGTGTCTTTCATCACCTGTTGAATCGCATTCCAAGCTGGCAGCAGTTTGGGTGCAGACAATGCCTGCTATCAGGTTTCCTTCTCCTTTATTTTAAGACAGAGTGGTAACATTACCCAGAGATGAACATTACTTGTCATTTTCTAGATTCAGTCCTATGTCTGTGTGTGACTGTGAACTCTGATTTGGCTAAATACATATGCAGACAGAAGATAAAACAACTGACTTCTCATTTTCAATTTGAATCAACAGTGAAAATAACCACTGATATGTTTTCTGAAGATAGCTAATTAATAGTTTATATTGAAAATTTATAAAAAGCTTATAACTGTAAAAAAACATCAAATTTACTGGAAAAATAAAATGTTTTAGCTTCTATAGTAAGAGCTAATTGTTGTGGGATATTTTACTCTTTTGACATTTTGGGGGGCCCACCACCCAGCTGCCAAATAAATCACACAAAGAGATTTATTGTTAGTTATGAATTACTGGACTAGCTTGGCTTGCTTCTTTCCAACTTTTCTTAACTTGAATTATCCAGACTACCTTTGTTTCTTGTTTTTTTTTTTTATCTTTCTCTGTTTCTATATACCTTTCTTTCCTTCTTACTCTGTGACTGGCTGGGTGGCTGGCCCCTGATACCTCCTCTTCTGATTATCTTGCTCCTTTTTCTTTTCTTGTCAGATTTCTCCTTCTATTTATACTCTCTGCCTATTAACTCCACCTAATCTTGCTCCTGACTCACTATTGGCTATTCATCTCTTTAATAGGACCATGAAGTGTTTTAGACAGGCACAGTAACACTGTTTCACTGAATTAAACAAATATGTGTACACAAAAGTCACACACTTGAAAATAATAGTACCCAAAATATAATAGACAACTGGGCTTAGGTATTGAATATTTTGGATAAAGACTATTAAAATTCAAAATAATTTTAAGGAAACAATGAAATAAAAATGAAAAATGAGAATTTAGAAAAAATATAGTTAGCCTCAAAGGGGACTACTTTTGGAAGAAGAAATGTGATAGTAAAGAATACTGAGAGTTTAGATATTTATAAGTTGTCTTTTCAAGTGATTTTCTTTATTAGTTGTATTTGAATGCAAATTAGATTATAAAATATGAAAGAAAAAGTATAAGAAAATAAAAGCAAAATATTTTAGTAAATATTGTATATTAAAATACAACTGGTTGTTTTTTAATAAATCTAGACATTTACCTACTTAAAGAATGCTAAAAATGTTAAGAAAAATGCAATAATACTTATGCCAATAATAAAATTTTAGAAAAAGAGTTTCTGTATGCATTTCGACTCAGCCTCACTCAGGAATTAGAAACAGAACAAAAAAATCTATTTTCTTCAGTTGTTCCATACTAAAACATGTTCAAATCCTATAACCCAATGAGATGAACAGTAAAACCACCAGTCAGCACCTAATGACTTGACACTTAACATTTTCTGAAGGCAGTGTATTGTAGCTGTAGTTTAAACACATTTAAAATCATAGAATTAATATTAAAGCTATGAAAAACAAGCAGGGGCATAAAGAAATTATATATCTAGAAATAATATGATGATATTCTTTCCCCAAGCTTACTCAAGGAGTCAAAGTGATCATTAGATATTTCATATACTCATATCTATTTATTTTACAGTAAGCACAAAATCACATCAATGATTAAACCTCAGATTTAACAGCAACAAAAAGGAAGATAAGACAACTTCTGGGCAAATTTTAATGAAATCAAAGAAATATTAATAATTTAGAATATGTCTCATTTGGGAAAAACATACTGACCAAATTGTTACCCAACACCAAATGCAATGAGAACAGACTTAAAGCTTCAATGTCGTAGCTGCATATCAATGTGGCAAAGTACTTGGCTCTAACTTATTTTTATATTATATAAATGCATTTTATTATATATATATATATATATATAATAAGAAATATTAAGCTAGGAATTATCAGTTCCTAATGAAGGGATCATATTATTTTTGATCATCTGTCATTTTCTTTCAAACATTTTACCATATTCTTATTGTTCTCATATCATGGACAAAAATGTGATAATCTGCCCATTTTGTTTTATGAATGAATAGGATTAGTTCTGAAGATCACTGCTGTATCTATAGATAAATAGTAGTAAAGGAACAATTGATTGAATACTGTATTTGGAAGACACTCTGAAGAAAATTTCTAATTTTATATTACTTATTTCAAGCACTGTTCATCTGTTATGGGTTAATATTTCTATTTTAAAATTGAAAGAATGAGGTCAAGGTAAATGTTGCTTGTCAAAGTCATCAGCAATAGCTAGTATTGCATGGCTATGTGCAAGTTCAAGTGGGGCTCCATTTCACTTGAAAGCCCATTTCTTAACCATTAAACTGTACTACTGCCATCTAAGGACAATGGAAAGCACTGAAAATCATATTCTTATTTATAAAATAATGTATTTATCAAAGTAAAATTGCTATCAATGAAAATATCCTCCACCAATGTAGTTTATAATCCTACAACTAAAAGAAAGCACAACAAATTTTTTAAAAATAGGTTAATGTTTATGAATGTTTTGCCTATATGCCTGTACACCATCTGCATGTTTGGTACCCATAAGACCAGAGAGGGCATCAAGTGCCCTTGAACTAGAATCATAGATGGTTATAAGCCACCATGTGGGAAAGGGAAATAAATTTAGGTCCTCTGCAGAAGCATCTAGTGTTCTCAACTGAAGAGCTATCTCTCCAGCCTTGCACAAGAGAACCTCACCACTAAAGAAAATAATAACGTCCCAATAACGGTTTCTGTGAACTCTGAAAAGATTTTGTCTACCTCCATCTTGTTTGAGCAATTGTTTCCTAATACTGACACATGACCATTTAATGTCACTGACTCATTTAGAGGTCTTGCTGGTTGATTTTGTTATGTCCAGTTCGTGGGGAACCCAAAAGACCACGAGGGAGACTGACTCACCGAAATGCAAAATCAAGGTTTATTGTGTGAGTGTTACAATCCAACAGGGACCTGGTCAACACAGCAGTGAGAGGAGGTACTCTGCCCTTCTAGAGGGCTCTATTTAAAGGCCAAAAAACCCAGAAAAGTTACAATATCAGGGTGTGTGCTAGCAGGTGATCCTGTCTACAATGGTTGAAACGTTAGTAATTTCCTTTGGGTGGTCTGTTCCTGTGTGGTGCCTGGGGCCTGGGTAGTCTAAGTTTATGGTCTTCTTTTTTTTTTTTTGCAACCAGGTATTGCCTCTGAGATGCAGGCTTTTATTGAGCTTGTCATGGCTGGGTCCTATGATATCTTTTATCAGGAATGTTTTGAACCAGAAGTGTTTCAGACTCAGAATCTTCTGAGTCTGTCCTGGCTTTAATTGCCAAATTGTCACAGACTAGGCATATTCATCCAGCACATGCAAATCAGAGCAGAGCACTTCCCCGGGAATTACAGCAACAGTGGCTTCTGACTGTCAAGAGTCCATCTCCTCAGCACTAATGGGCACTGCATATAGCACAGTGCATTGTGTTAGCACTAAGATGCTGATTTGCCCATACCAGATGATGCTGAAGTTTCCAGCACACCATTCTAGCAAGTACCAAAAGCAACTACACAAAGGTGACTCGCTGTTTGCTGTTCCAGGATTTGTGCTGTGCACAAAAAATATACAGCTATAGATGTATGTTCTGCCAAGCCTCAGAAAGTGAAGGGTTTCTTCTTGTTCTGTGGTACTATTTAATGACATGTAACTCCTGCTTGAATATACACTCTTAGAAGACAGATTCCCTGATGCATGCCAAGAACCAAGTGTAATAGTTTGTCCTGTTCCTTTAAGAGAAAAGCCCTACCCACTCTCTCCCCTGTCCAACAAGGCAGGCAGATCTTCCTTCTGCTTCCAGCCTGAGCTCCCTTCCTTTCTGTCTCTCTTGAAGAGACAGCTTCTGCCTCTCTCCCTTCTCCCCACTTCTCTCCTTCCGCCATCTCTGCATCTCTCTGCTCTTCTCCCTTCTCCCTCTCTTTTTGCTTCCCTTCCATAACCCACTAAATAAATATCCAACCTCACTCTGCATGGTGTGCCTATCCATCTCAGTCTCTTACCCACCACATGGCTCCTTGCCTAGGACTTGCTGGCCCTCATGGCCTGTGGGCCACTTGGGGGCTCCCTGCCTGGGACTGGCTGCTTTGTGCCCCACTGTGGTCTTGGGACCTGCTGCCCATGGACTGCCACCACTTGGGTACCTGTGGTGTGGTCTCATGGTCTGCTTCCCAGGGCCACCACTCAGGGACCTGCAGCATTTCTGCTGCTGCGCCCCTCAGGGAACCACAGCATTTTACTTAAACCATAACATTGTTTCCTGAGACACGGGAGGCTCTCTCACCCCTCTCCTGGGGTTGGGATCTGGAACTGGGTATGTTTTCTACAACAACCATGTGTTCCATCTGTGTGAATGTCGACCTCTGTGCACACCAGCAACTTCAGTGGTGAGTTTTCCCCTTCCAGGACCCAACCAAAGTCTTCATGGGTACAGTTGAGCCCTTTGCTGCTTTCCATAGCTGAAAATGTCACCCAATGACCTGGGATCAGTCCTCCCGTACTAGCACTGCACACACTGTGTGGTGCACTCCACTGGGGTCCCAGAGTCCTGTGTATTTTTTCTTTCTCCTTTTTTTCTTTTCTTTTCTTTTGAACCACTTGTCAGTGGTCTCTGCTGTGAGAGACCACTCAGAGCAGCCTCCAGCCTCTCCAGCTTCTGAGTCACACAGACTAGAGCTAATCAGGCTTTAACACCCTACCTGTAGAGAGGAAACATCCTTCTATAGGCCCTGTAATGTTTGTTCACTGTTTTCACAGGTTTTTAAGTTATCAGCTATGGTATAAACCCTCACTCCACTGGTGTTCCATTGGCTCTGCTTTTTCTCAAACTGTCCCTGCCACCACTACCAACAAAATTGGTTGGATCCACGAGGCAGCTGTTTTCAATTCCAGCCTTTGCTTCCCATCGTGGCTTGCGGTACAGCAACAGGGCGGATGATGTCTCTAGGTCTCTCTTCCATACAACATGTGTCCACTGCCATTATGACTAAGATCATGTGACCTTACCACCATCTTCACTGAGAGCCAGGTCAGGTGACTTCACCACCATCGTAACCGAGAGTCAGGTCAGGTGATCATATCCCACCATCTTTACTGAGGTATTCCCTGCCTGGTTCCTCAGTGTTGACTCTGTCACATGTGTGTTTTGCACAGTGGCATGACTTTGGTAGGGCCCACCAAGAGCATTCACTTCCCCCAATTCCTGTTCACTCTCTGTGTGTGTGCATACATGTAACTTAAATGCACCTATGTTTATCTCATTCCAGACTACAAAACAATAAGTCTCATGTGTTAAACTGGTATATACATTTAAGTTCTGCTGTTACCCTATTGCAAGCAGTTTTTTCTTCTGTCTTTTTACAAGTGTAAATCTTACCTGTTAAGTTGAGAGCCAGTGCAGTCAAG
>LOJH01050100.1:0-12736 GCA_001685095.1 Ellobius talpinus
ATTAACCAATGAAAGTAACACATAGACAGATGACCCTCCTCCATCAAGAGAGAGAGAGAGAGATTATTTGCTGTGTATGATGAGACTGTTGTACATATTAACCTACAGCACACACAAGACCTGCCCAAGATCAAGCCAGTCGAACTCCCAGCATAGGCAGCATAGGCAGCATAGGCAGCTCAGGATCTCCCTCCCCTAGCTGAGAAGCTATTGGAGACCGATGGCTGCTGGAAGAGGAGGGGATACAGCTACTGGAAGGATGCTCGTGCTCCATCAGATGGCCCTACATCCCTACCACCCACACCATACAGGCAGCACTGAGTGTATTTGCTGGATTAGAGAAAGGGAGGGAGAGACAGAGAGATAAACAAAGACAGGGACAGACAGGGAGACATGGAGGCAGAGAGAATATGAAATTGGGAAGGAAAAATAGTTTGAGAGATGAGAGAAATCAGAGAGGGGATGGGAATGGATTTGATCAAAACACATTATATGCGTGTATAAAATTCTCAAAAAAATTTTTGCACATTTGAAATATATTGGAGGCTGATTTTATTAAAAAAAAAAACCCTCTACATTAACCCAATCTGTACCCTTTCTTGTTAAACACATCGCCTGCTAAGTCTCTCCCTTTGATGCAAATGACAAAGAGAAACATCAAACTGCTTCAGACATCTCTAAGTTGGGAGGCAGAGGTCATAGCAGAACCTGGCCTGGTTTGCACCACAACCAGACTGCAGTTGAGAAGTTCCATACCACGACTTCCCCAGACCATCTGAATCACGGTGACATACAGAGACAGAACGTGTCCTCTCGCAGTCACAACCTTGTTGTTGGCTGTCCAAACATCAGGTATGGCTTACATGCATTTCCCATGGGGAATAAAGATTCTTTTGAACTAAGACCCTAGGCTGCAAACTTGCTCCTCGATGCATTAGTTCAAGTTAAATTTTTAAAAGTCAGAAGAAAGAGAGAGGGAGCTTTGTTGTCCAAGGAAACGGATACAGTCAAGCCCAGTGAGCACGGCTGTGTGTGCTGGATGCCATCCAGATACCCTGCTCTCTCCCTATGACTTACAATCCTTTGTGCATCTTCTCCTCTTGCTCCTCGCTCAGCTGCTATGTCCAATTCAAGCTACTCCCATGAAAACTTGACTCTACAACAACAGAACTATCCAGAAAGCTGCAGTTTATCCTCTAAATCACTTACGGCTCCAAACACTTGGATCCAAGGTCTTGCATCTGAAGACATCGTGCCAAACGCCAGACAATCTGGCTAGGAAAGCCACTAAAGGATCCACATTCTTTGCTGCCCTGTCCCATGACATAAGGGGGCCACAGTGGGCACCCCAGGATCAGGGTCTGAACAGCAGGCTGAGAGTCTTCCCAACCCTCAGCTCCCATAGGGCCTTGGGTTGGTCCTGTCACCGAAGACTCGCGAGCCATTGAAAAGAGCAAGGGTCTGCATGGGATGAACTGCCTGAAAGTGGAGCATTACAAAAGAGAATCGTGGGAGTCTGACAAAATAATACAGTCACCTCTCATAAGTCAAGGTTAGGAAAAATGAGTTAGTGTATTAAAATCTCACACCTGTTTTCCCCACCTGGCATCAAGGTCGTGACTGCCCGGATCTCAGCAAAGCAATAAGGTGTGGTCTCAGGGGCATCCCTGCCCTCAGAGCCAGTAGCTCAGACCATCAAGTTTATTGGAACTTCACTACTGTGTCTTTTAGTTTTCCTTCCTCCTCTCTGGCAGTCGGGCTGTTGCTCCTTCTATTTACCTCCCCAGAAAACCCATTTCCCTGAAGAAGCACATTACCCCTCCTTTTAAACCCTCTGAGCTCAGGGAATCAGATAAAAATGTGTTAAAAGTTTTTATAAAACTTTAGCCACTGGAGGGGAGTCTAGGGCAGAAGAGACAAGAGGTCTCCTTGTGTGCTCAGCATCACTTTGGCCACTTCCTAGGTTCTGTATGGTGTGAGAGAAGGCAAGCCTCCTAAACAGCAGGACTCGAGAAAATGAGAAAGGAGTTTTGAAGGGGTAACTGGTTATCTTACCATTCCCAGATAGGACCATGCCTGGTACCTACCAACTCAGGCACATATCTGTGTGTCAACAGACAGCAGTGAGACATGGCCATATCTGTGTGTCAATAGACTAACAGCAGTGAGACATGACCATATGTGTGTGTATGTGTAGACAGCAGTGAGGTGCAGCCATGTGTGTGTGTGTGTGTGTGTGTGTGTGTGTGTGTGTGTGTAGACAGCAGTGAGGCGCGGCCATATGTGTACATCAGAGGAAATTTGCACTTAGCATGATCATAATTTTTACACTATTTTTACATATGTTCACCATCATCCAGTGAGATAAGCACAATTATCCTCATTTTCTGATGACGAAATGAGAAGCTCAGAAAAAAAAAGGATAAATTATTTTTCCCCAGGATACACAGAGAGAAAGGGGGATGATAAGAATTCCGGTCCAGATGGGGATTAAAATGTCTCCAGGGATTGTGGGGTCTAACAAGTTTTCCTAACAAAGAAGAGTGAACTCAGATCTGTGCATGACATTGAGATTTATCATAAAACTTACGTATTAATTACCAATTCTCTGTAAGGCAATATAACCACCCCATGCCAACTATTCGATGCTTCATCCAAAACCTCGCAAGTCTCCTGCCAGCTGGTAGAATCACTGACAGACACACGGTAAACCAAGGCTCAGAAAGGCAGAGTAACTTGCCGGAGATCATACAGAATTAGTTTTGCTCCCTCTGGCTCCACTGCCTATTCCCTTTCCAACATGCTGGGTGACCTCAGATAAAATATATTTAAGGTTAAACTGTTCCTTTACGATGTACTCGATCTTTACAATCCAGAAGACTCTTTTGAATCTTTCACAACATTGAAATGAAAAGGACACTGGCCTGCAAGTGGATGTAAGCGAGGCTGAAGCCCAGGTGTGGCCAGTGAACAGTCGTCTGGATGAGTAGTCCGCATAACCTCTGGAATACTGGGTACACTTCCATAGAGTGGTGAAGGCTCAGAGGGATTCCCTGGCGACTAAGTGGGACACTGGGTGACACAGACATATTGTGCCCTGGTTTCTGGTACATGCTGGGATACTTGAGGCATTCTTTCTATAAATCAATCATCCTTTCATTTTCTTTCAAAAAATGGGAACACTACTGAGGATGTTTTATTGGTGGCTGTAAGTTAAATCGACTATTACTGTAAAAGACAGAACACATGATCTTCAATTCGAGTCTGAAATCGTGACGTATTCACCCACAGTAAGCTCACACTATGTATAGGAATTGTGACCGGAACAAGAAATCAGCAGTGGGTAGGACAAAAGGCCAACCCTGTTGGTGCATGAATTCTAGTAGAAATAATTACAAAAACCAGCACCAAGATACATAAGCCAATTATTTCCAAAGTGCTATGACTGAAGACAGAAAAGCTCCCTGGATCAACTGACTTGGGAGTACGGCACACCTACATACCAAGCAGCACCTGAATGGTCACAGGGTGCCCATGGCAGGTGATGTATCTTTGCTTTCTAGGCCAGCGGCTTTCAAACTTCCGTATCATCAAAGTCACCTTGAGGAGGGGGAACCATTGAAACACAACTTGCTGAACTCTAGCCTACAGACTCTAATTCAATAATTCTGAGGTGCATCCCAAAAGTCTGAATCTCTGGAAAGTCCCCGCGCAAAGGTCACGCTGCTCTCTAGGGACTACACATGGAGGAAGACTTCCATTGAGAAACACTACCATGCCAAGAAAGCCGCAGTGAGACTGGAGAGGGACAGGACAAAGAACCCAGCTGACTCCTCTTGCCAGACAAGCTCCTGCCAGCTCTCCCTCCCAAGAACTCAGGAACCATATCAGACCTCCGTACCTCAACCAGAGGGCGAAGAAGCCAGTCACTCATGCAGCCTCCTGAACCTCAGGGCTCCACTAGGCCAGCTCCTTACTGGCTCATTACAGGTTAAAGCTGATGATGGTGCCCCAGTGCTCCGAGGCCCCCAGGTACCTCAGGATCCTACCTTGTAGGATCCCATAACCTCAACCCTACCCCCATGAATCACCTCTTTGACAGTCTCTTCTGACACTGATAGTAAAATTTGTTTTCCTTTAGTAGCAAATTTTTCAGAAATGAACAGAAAGCTATTCTAAGTGCAAGCCAAATGCCTGATAATCATTTTTACTCACAGAAATATGACTTTGAAATGCAATTTTCAGATATTACATAGCATGCACCCGGGTGGTCACTCTAAACAGAGTTTGAGGCTTTCAAATAGGCCTTAGAGTGGCTGTCTCACCATGTATACTCAAAATTGCTGATTTTTATAGACAATTAAGGTCCCATACCTGAGGATATACCTCTATCCTAGACAAATAGTGCAGTGGTTTGAACAAGCATGGCTCCCATGGGCTCATATATTTAAATGCTTGGTCCTCAGTGGGACTGTTTGGCAAGGAAGAGGAGGTGTGGCCTTGGAGGAGGTGTGTCACTGAGGGTGGGCTTTGAGGTTTCAAAAATCCATGCCATTCCTGGCTAGCTCACTCCACCTTCAGCTTGTGACTAAGATACAAGCTCTCGGCTACTGCTACAACCTCCTGCCTGATTACCTGCTGGCCTCTCTCTTCCACAATGGCCATGGACTCACCATCAAAACTGTGAGCTCCAGATGTAAATGCTTTAGTATAAGTTGCGTTGGTCATGGTGTTTTGTCATAGGAAATGAAAAGTAACTAAGACAAATGAAAACAACTGGCCAACCTAGTTCTTCTTGTGCTTTCTTGCGGGAACAGGACTCTGCTGAGTTCCCAAAATCCATAAAACCACCAAGAATGGACAGAAATGTCTGAGTGCTTTCCATGAGCCTGGCCCTCCTCTGAGCACTCTGCCTGTGTCACCTCATGAATCTATCACCACCACTGACAGCTCATCTCCATTAGCCTCATTTCATAGATGACCAGAGGGAGGCATTCTGAGGGCTCAAAGTGTTTGAGGTCTTAGTGTATGATTGAGACAACCGTGGAGCCCAAAGTCAGAGCTCTGAGCTGAGCCTGCTCCTTACACACCTGTGTGTTTCTTCTTAGAACAGAAGTGCCATCTGCATCTGACCCAATTCCACAAGGAAGACTTGTCTTGGAACCAAAAGGCAAATTAGGGATGATGCTTTAACCCTATGGTCACAGGGCTGAAACTAAAAGAAGATCCTGTCCTTTATTGCTAGTCTCACTGTGCAAGAGTCAACAAGGTAGAGAAGAGATTAGGCATCTTTAGAAAGTCAAAGATAAAATTCTGTGGGACCCCTCATTTCAGAATTAGAGACTTTAACAGAAAAAAAGAAGCCACAACATTTAACACTAGACACATCCGTGAACTCAAAAGCAACCCCACCTGATGGTGTGAGCATCAATTTCGCTCTCGGTCAATTCTAAGAGCAATCTCCTGTTCAAGAAAAAAATATTTTTCTCTAGACTGTGGGATCTTCTGGAGCCACAGAGAGGCAAAGGGCATAGCCTGAGGTTTGGGGGCACAGCTGCCCTGAGTGGCAAGGCATCTTGCACAAACAGAATCCTCTCTCCCATACTTCTTGTTGTCATCAGAATAGTCTAGCATTCAGTACAGTACCACACTAGGTTAGGGACCTAAACTCTTGAATGAACAGATTCACAGCCAAATCCTTGAATCGCCACAAAATCAAATTTATTATGTAATATATGGGAATACCACATCTTCCAGGTGGGATTATAAAACGTAGACGGTATCCTAAAATTCTCCCCAAAAATATTCTCAGGGAAGTTTCCAAAGGCAAGCTTTCCGTCCAGGTTTAGTATTAATGACTATGCTCTTCAATTTGGATCATAAATGTGCCCACATCCTAAGACTGTTAAGGAGACACGGTGAGTGACAATTAGTACAGCCCTTGACAACAGCCTGGCTCATCTGAAGTACCTGAAGCATGCAAGAGTGTCGCCGCTTCCTATTTGGCAGTCATTTCCCCTCATGCATTTATTCCCGGGAGGTTCGCTTTGAATCCTTCAAGCTCTGAGACACACCCCGGTGCACCTGTGTTTTTCATAACTTTTGCGTCGGGTCCCTATTATTATCCTTCTCTCATCCATCATTTCAGCAAACGGTCTGGCATCTTATGTTTTCTACTTTCCATTCCGACAGCAGCCAACTGCTCTTCTCTTCTGTATCCTTTGAGTGGTTGGAAACGGTCCTTCCAAGAGACTCCGCGCCCCTCCTGTCACATGCTAACGTCGCCTGTTCTGACGGAGCTGCAGCTAGAAATGAGCAATCCTGGAAACATTCTGTTCCATGTCCTGGTCCTAGAGATTCCATAACTCATTCTCTTTGAGGGGAAAATGGGTGGTATTAAAGAACTAAATAGTTCAATAGAAAAAAAGATAGTTTTTTAAATATACTTCCATCAAAGACTTTAAGTGATTTTATTTTCATGACAAAGTTTTTTCTCTAAATCCTAAGGTCAAGGATCAACAACAATAACCCTAAGTACATAGAATTCGAGGGGTTCGGGTGATGCCTCTGCAGTTAAGAGCACTGCTGATCGTCCAGAGGACCCGGGCTGGGTCCCAGCACCGACATGGAGGCTCCCAACCATTTGTGGCTCTAGTTTCAGGGGAGTCAACAGCCTCTTTTCATCTTCACGGCACAGCACAAAAGGGGTGCACAGGCATACATACCAGCAGAAACATTCATACATAGAGAAAAGAAAATTTTAAAGGAAATTTAAACATGGAAGTTAAGCCAGACATAGTAGCTCACATTTTTAATTTCAGCACCCAGGAGGCAGAGGCGGGAGGATTACAAGACCAACAGAGGACTACATAATGAGTTCTAGGTTTGTCTAAGCTACAAAATGGGATTCTTTCTCCAAAATACATCATAAAAATACCAGAAGGGAGCCGGGGTGATGGTTCAATTGGTAAGGTGCTTGCTATACAAGCATGAAGACTGGAGTGCAGAGCCTTAGCACCTACCTTAAGAGAATAAATCCAGGTGCAATGGTGTGCATCTGTAACCCCCACATTGAGAGGGTTGGGGTAGAGATGGGCAGATCCCTGGAGCTTCCTGGTCAGTCAGTCTAGCCAAATCTCTATAGTCCGGGTTGAAGGAGAGACACTGGGTCAATAAATAAGGTGGAGGGTGACTTGGAAAGAAATTCAACATTGACCTGTAGCCGACACACACAGACACACACACACATGCATGCACACACTAGCCTCTATGTGTGTGTCCAAGAACACACACACACTACCCTCCACATGTGTGTGTCCACATACACACATATACATACACACATGCACTTACAGAGAGAGAGAGAGAGAACAGAAAAGAAACAAACATAGAAGTCACCAGGTCATTAACAGATGCAAAAGCTGCCCAGCTTTACAGCATCCTCAAACAACAAGGAGACTGAGTCAAAAAGCCTTATTAGGACCCGTATGATCCCAGAGCCAAACACTGTCCCATCTGCTACATCTAAACAGTGATGACATCTGATCCACAGAGGTCCTGAGAGAGAAGTGGGTATAGAGAGAGGACTGCTGTTGCACCTCAAAAGCTCCCCCACAGACCACCATGAACTCATACTCAACTGTCTCCATATACCTACAACAGGCTCTACCTCTCTCCTGAGCTGATGCGGCAACACACTCCCCCTGCCCCCGGGGAAATCATCATTACAACCCTAAAATGAGGCTTTCTACATAGGAAACAAAATCCAAATTAATTTTTGAAAAGACGATGGGAGAAAACAGTTAATGTACTCTAAACCCTTATCAGCTATCTGTTACTAACAAATCTTAAACTCCACAGGCATCACTTAAGATTCATTTTTATTCCTGAGTTGGTGTCTATGACTGGGTGTTAGCATGTGCATGTGCATGCAGTGCCCTTGCAGGCCAGAAGAGGGCATCAGATCCCCTGGAACTGGAGTCACAGGAGGTTGGGAGCTGCCTGGTGAGGGTTTGCAGGAACTAAAATGGGGTCCCCTGCAAGGGCAACAAATCCACTTGCCCGCTGAGCCATCTCTCCAGCCAGCCACTCCCCAGTATTACCTCTTACGAGGCTAATTTCAGTCTTGAGCTACTATAAAGAAAAGTGTAATTAACACCTATCTTCTTCCCTATCAAAAATTATCAACTTGTTTTTAACAAATCTATTTTGAATACATTTCCCTTTTCAGAAAGAAATAGAATGGTACAGACACATCCAAAAATGCCCTTAGCCAGTATCCTACTTCTATTTCTTCCCTGTCTCTTCTAAGAAGTAAAGCTATCTCTCTGCTTCTAGTAATTGAATTATTTTAACACACTTCAATAATTACTACTAATCTGACTGTTTCACCCGTAAGATCAGCTGTTTTCTGCCCACAGGGGAGGATGCGGACTTGTAGATGCTGAGTTTGGTCCATAAACCAGAAGAACCTGTTGTCTATAATACTGCTTAAGTAAATGCTCAAATTATTGCCAGGAAACCACCCAAGATGCCGTTGTAAAAAAGGCAATGGCATCTGGGCAGTGGTGGCACACGCCTTTAATCTCAGGACTCAGGGAGAGGCAGAGGCAGGCTGATCTCTGGGTTTTTGAAGCCAGCCTGGTCTACAGAGCTAGTTTTAAGAAAAGAAAAAGAAAAGAAAAGCAATGGCATAGCTAAACACTGGCTGCAGGTACAGTGTAAGAAGGACTGACCCAGTGTTGATGTCATGCATAGCTATGCACACCAGAAAAGGTCAGACCAAGGTAGACTTCACCTCTCTCAGCTTCAATGGGCACCTCACTTTTAAGAAAATATGCTTTGGAACTTAATAAAGAACTGGTAGAAATTTTGGAAACAAGTACACAGACTTGGTGAAACAGCTCTACAACCATGCCACTGGCATCTGAAATAGGTTGACAACAACAAAGGGCACTCCCTAATACCCAGATGCCCATCAAGAACCGCTATGCCAAAGCAGGAATCAATGAGATAACCTGTCAAAAACATGAGAAATGTCATAGGAGAAGCTGAGTCTGGTGAAGTTTATCTGCTGTCCTCAATCTAACCATTGGGACTAGCATGATTTAAAAAATAAAAAGTCTGAGCCTAAGGCAGTGAGCCCAAGGCAAAGTTCCTAGACTCTGCTATGTGAGATAAAGCAAGGAGTGAGAGAAAGGATCTCCAAGAAAGCTAAAGCCCTCAAAGAGATGTCTGAGGCTGAAGCCAAAAACCCATGGGTCATAAAGATGCTTCTGGATAAACATCTGGAAAGGTAACCATGGAAGGAGACAGTAACCAGGACCTTAGAGCCCCAGAAGGAGCAGATGACCAGCATTTCTTCCGGGATAAATGATAGCTGTTAAGGTTTTCCAGGTGAGAGGAAACAGAAACAGAACTGAGAAATGCATCCGCAATAGCAATATGGAGAGTATACACAAGGGGATTGAAATATATGCCAAGTGATTTTTATACACAGGAAGGTAAAGACAATAAAGACAAGAAACTTGAATTCATCTAGTTCTCCTTAAAAATGACTCAGGTTACAGTTTTCAACTAATGAACATTTTAAAATACATGTACAGTTTTTATAGGTAGCGGTGACCTTGAAGCTATGGAGTTTGTTCACATTAGTGGCATTCTGCCATCAGAAATGGTGTCGAGGAGGTCAAGCCCAGAAATGCTACTTTGCTACTAGGAATAGATACCGTCTGAGAAGAAAATGTAAAAGTCACATTGGGAAGTCTATCAGATGCACACACACACATATACCACACACACACATGTGCACACACATATACACATATGTATACATATATGAGTATATGTGTATATATGCGCATATACACATACATGTTTACATACATATTGTGGTATATATGTGTATATATGCATATATATATGACTTGTGTTTGAAGCAAAGAGTAGTTCCACACTTAGATACAGTTAAGGGTTTTTGCATTGCTAAGCTGTGCATCTCAGGAGTTAAAAGCTCTCCATTCCCTCAGCTCTAGCAGGTTCCATAGTTCCTGAGTAAACCTAATTAAAGCAGCCTCAAGACAACACAATGAAAGCTCCAGAGAGCTGGCCCCTGCTTTGTTCCACACGATTTTGTTTAGGGAACGATAACCATCCTGAAGCAGAGACAGCTGAGATGTGGGGCGACAGCTGGCAACATGCCTTGCTTCTTGAGGGCTCAAAGCTTCGGGAAGATAACTGGTCACCCTTCCTAACCCCACCCCACTCTGGTGTGAGACAGTCTAATCTTGGCCTGGTGTCTTCCCCACACAGCCACTCACACACTCCCTATCACAAGAGGTAAAATTAAAGAGATGATAAACACGCATCAAACAGAAGAAAGGTAGATGGAATAAGTTAATAACAGCTAAGACAGTCAGGGCTCAATAAAATGGGGAAAGGATTAGACACGGAAATGGCTCAACATTGATATGGCAGAGCAGGGCAGCACCCTTGACGGAGGTGTGGCATGGACAGCTGTACAGGCTTCATGTAACCGCATGCAACATCCTTAACCTAGACAACATAGAACCATAAGAGAAGGAGCATCTCTACCTTCTACAGCCAGATTTAGAAGGGCTGAAGAAAACAGGAAAGCAACAAGAAATTGCTCTAAAATTCCAGCATCCCAAAGGGAAGGCTAGCCAGGCAACTCCTGAGACACATAACTCAAGGCAGCTGAGAACACGCCTTCTCTGGGGTCATTTCCTGTTCTCCAGCTTGAAGATAACAAGTGACACCTGCCAGTCTCCATAACAATGTGAGCCAATTCCTAGGCTAAATCTCCAAATATAATATCTGTATATATATATGATATATTATATTATAGTATGATGTATAGCAATAACAATTGTAACTATGTTATGTGAAATAGTAGTTACTGATATTAATGCAATTTTAGTATAGTATAATAATGTCACAATTAATTTTTAGATAATTTAATTAAATATGACTATATCGTTGATAATATATCATTATAAAATAATAAATATATGTAAGTAAACATATATAGGATAAATGTGAATAGAGAGAGCCTATCATATATATAGTATATACTATATATTATATATAGTACATTCTATTGGTTCTCTGTCTTTGGAGGGACCTGACTAATCCAACTCCTTTGTGCAATTTCCTCTCCTTAAGTGTAGGCTGGACCCAGTTTCTTGCCTCTTTCAAAGGAACGCAGTAAAAGTAATGGGATGTCACTTCCAAAATTAGGTTACAAAAGACTGTAGCTTCCATCTTGCCGAGGCTCTCTCCTGCCCTAGCTACTCAATCAATCTGCCCAAGCCAGCTGCCAAGCTGCGAGCTGTCCCATGCCGAGAGTGGTCCACATGGGAAGGGCTGGAGCACAGCCTCTAGCACATGAGAAACCTAGCTTGCCAGGCAGTGGCTCAATCCCACAGCAACCTTCTAGGAAACCCAGGAAGCAGAATCTCTTCCAAGGAAGTTAAATCCCGGAAGCCCTCACCGACACCTCGACGGAATCCACCAAGAGGCTCAGACCAGAGGACGCAGCCATGCACACAGATTCTTGTTGCATAAAGAAATGGGAGACAACAAACCCGGCCTGGTTCGCAGCAGCAAATAACACAGTTCCCTCTTAGGGTGAAACTTAAGAGTTTTCCTTCTTTCCTGAAAGTTTTGGCACCCAGTGAACACTGGCAGAGGTCCCCAGCACAAGACTCAAGCATGGAGGGGCTGGTTCCTAGATGCCTAAGGAAAAAAGAAGCTGTGGCATCAATTTCTAGGCTATACTAATTTAAGCACAGAGTATGACAATGTGACAAACATTTTAATTAGATTAATAAGTTCTCACATTTAAACCAACTTTATAAAATCCAAGAGATAAATGATTGTGGGTATATGTTAAACATATTTCTTTCTTCTCGATTCCTGACTTTACCAGATGTCTATCTGTTTTATCTTGTTCTAGGCTAGAGTTCAAACAAAAATCGCAAATGTGCATCCCATGTTTTGATGTCTTCACGACTCTTAAAATAACACCCAGAGTCAGACTACCTAGAAGTGAACCTGAGACCCAGACTACTGTCACAGAAAAATAAGCACTATCAAACATGTCTGCAGATCGTGAGAAAAGATGCAGTCTGGAAAAGATTCCCTGCCCAAACTGTGGTCTTGTAAGCAGAAAAAGCCATCGTTGTCATTTGAGGAAGTCAAGACCATCCAACATCAGGTACTTTTTAATTTTTTTTTCTGTTTGCTGATATGGGTTTGTTTATGAATTCAGTTACTCATCTTCACTCAATAATAGAGAGACAAATGAATGGGACTCCTGAGATGAATCCACCACCACCTGCCATGCAAGACCAATGACTCACAAAAACAGGTTCTGTTCTCATGACCATTTTCAGACCCAAGGGAACCAAAGAGGAGGGAGACAGAATCTGGGTTGTTCTGGGAATCCGGATTGTATGAAGCAAGAGCTGGGAATGAGCCCCCTATCCCACCGGAGGTGAGTTCAGAATGGCAAAAAGGCCAAGACTCGTAAACACTGATTTCAGATCAACGTACAAATCAGGCGTGGTGGAAGCAGAAGAGAAAGGTCTCCCACTTCGGCAATATAGCAAGACCCTATATCCAAAACTAGGGGTTGGGGATGTAGTTCAGTGAGGGATCACTTGCCTAGCATGTGCAAGGCCCTGGGTTTGATCCCTAGAACACACACACCCCG